>MU263356.1:0-44816 GCA_020310875.1 Ceratopteris richardii
ATTAGAGGTCTCGAAAGTGCAAGTGATATATGGAATGCTTTGGAGGAGCATTTTCAAAACACCACAAAGTCTAGGAAGGCATCCTTGTGGGCAAAATTTACCACTTTCAAGAAGAAGGCCTCTCAATCTATCTTAGACTATGTAACAAGGATGAAGGATTGTAGATGCATTAGGAGCAGTTGATGAAGACATTGAGGAGGATAAATTGGTAAGGCAAATCCTCACAGGTTTGAGAGGTGATGACAAATGGAAGCCATTCATTTTGTCTACTGAATTATCACTTGATCATTTTACTCTTGACTTAAATCAGTTGCTAGGACATATGTTAACCTTTGAGCAGGATGTCAAAGGTGAAGGTGACAAGAGTACATGTCATGCAATGTATTCAAAGGATAAGAAGAAGAATATCAAAGGAAAGCAACAAGCAAATGAGGATGAAGGTACAACTAGCCAAGCTAACTTCCTAAGAGGAAGAGGAGGTGGCAAAGGTAGAGGAAGAGGTAAGAGTAATAAAGATGGAGTCAAGGCTTGCTGGATTTTTGGTAAGAAAAATCACTTAGCTAATGATTGTTGGCATAATACTCAGAGTAATGGTGGATATAATCAGAACTTTAATTCAAGAGGAAGAGGTGGTAGAAATCAAAGAGGTAATTTCAGAGGTAGAGGTAGTAGGGGTTACTTTGGAAGAAATGCAGGTAGAGGATTCCAAAGTTAACAATACAACAATACCTACTACAATTATGCTTCAGATCAGAAGGAGGATTCAACATTGACATGAATGCAACTTGTGAAAGGCAAAGTGAAGACCAAAGAGTCTTCTACATTGACTCAGGGTGTAGTAATCACCTGAGTGGTAACATAGCATTGATGACTGATTTGGAAAATAAGGTAACTAATCATGTAGTTCAAACAGGTGACAATACAAAGCACAATGTGAAGTCAATTGGATCAGTGAAGGCCAAGGGATGGTAGTACTCTCTTGAGTAAGGTTTTGTATGTTCCTACAATTCCTAAGAATTTGATAAGTGTAGGACAAATTGTTGAAAAAGGTTATGAAGTTAGGTTCACTAATGAAGGAGTGTTTGTGGAAGACCCTAGCAATGGGTATAAACAATTGTTTTAGGGAAGAAAGAAGGAAGATTGTTCACATTGAAGATCCAAGGTAATGTTTGGTCATGCCTTGTTTACTTATGGAGGACATAAGATCTCTGAGTTAGATCTTTGGCACAAGAGACTTGGACATTTCAATGAAAGAGGTATCAAAGATATGGTTAATAATGGTTCAGTGCTTGGATTGCCTAATATTGCAGGTCAACATATGACATACAGATGTGAGGCATGTCAATTAGGTAAGGCTCATAAGCAATCTTATTCCAAGCATGGTGTTTATTATTCAGAGAAGCTTGAATTGGTACACACAGATGTGTGGGGACCATCAAAGGATTTTTAGTATCAATGGCTCAAGGTATTATGTGATTTATGTTGATGATGCTACCAGATGGATCACTATCTATGTGATCAAAGATAAGTCAGAGGTATTCAATACATTCAACATTATCATGTGTATGCAGAGAGAATTACAGGTCATAAGTTGAAGAGACTAAGGTCAGATGGAGGGGGAGAGTATTTCTCTAATGATTTCAGTGATTATTTGTGGAATGCAGGTATAAAGAGAGAGGTTACTTGCAGGTACTCTCCTCAACAAAATGGGGTAGCAGAGAGAAGAAATAGAATTCTTGTTGAGTTTGCAAGGTCAATGATGAAGGAGAAAAATTGCCCTAATTATTTGTGGGTTGAGGTTGTAAACACAGCTACTTATTGGTCAATAGGTTACCATGTAAAGCTTTGCAGGGTATGACACCATATGAGGCATGGTGGGGTAAGAGACCTACTCTAGATCATTGCAAAGTATTTGGATGTTTGGCATATGCATATGTGCCATCACAATTGAGGCATAAATTGGAGCCCAAAGCAGAAAAATATGTGTTTATTGGATATGATGATAAGCAGATGGGATATAGGTTGTGGAGTCCAACCACAAAACAATTCCTTGTATCTAAGGATGTTGTATTTGATGACCAAGGTACTTGGTATGCAGGTACAATCAATATTTATGCAGGTGATGAAGAAATTGTGGATCAAAAGAAAGGTAAATCAAAGGTTCAGATATTGATGAAGAGAAGAACAATGAAGTATAGGTTGAAGTTGAAGAAGTGCCAAGGTTTGATCCAGAATGTGATGAACCAGAAACTTCAAGAAGTGGAGAACTCAGAAGGTCAACAAGGCACAAATGACAACCTACAAGGTATAGCTATGACACTTCTTTTTTGGCTACCAAAGATTATGCTTATATGGTAAAGGTAGATGAAGACCCTTCTACATATGAAGAGGCAAAAGGTAAGGAAAATTGGGAGAAAGCTATGCAGGAAGAGTATGATGCATTGATGGAGAATGAGACTTGGGATTTGGTTCCTAAACCAAAAAGTCAGAAGATCATTGGATGTAAATGGGTCTACAAGACAAAGAGGTTTGCAGATGGAAGTGTGTCTAGGTATAAAGCTAGACTTGTTGTGAAGGGTTTTGCTTAGACATATGGTATAGATTATGATGAGACCTATAGTCCTGTGGCAAAGATGACAACTATCAGGACACTCATAGCTATTGCTGCATGTAAAGGTTGGAAGTTATGTCAACTAGATGTGAAGAATGCTTTTCTAAATGGTTATATTTCAGATGATGTTTTCATGGAGCAACCACAAGGATTCAGAGATGGAAGGTATCCAGATCATGTGTGCAAGCTCAAGAGAGCTTTGTATGGTTTGAAGCAGGCCCCAAGGGCATGGAATTATAGACTTGTGAAGTTCTTGAAAGAACTTGGATTCCAAGTATCTAAAGCAGATAGTAGCTTGCTTGTTAAAGCAAGTGACGATGGGTCATTTACATGTGCATATATGTTGATGATATAATTCTTACAGGTACAGATGAGAAAGGCATTCAAAGCCTAAAGAAGCAAATGGAGAAAGAATTCAAGATCAGTGATTTGGGAGACTTGTCATATTTCTTGGGCATGGAGATCTCATACACTCAACATGGAGTGTATGTAACTCAAGAAAGGTATTTGAAGAACTTGTTGATCAAGTTTAAGATGAATGATTGCAAGGTAGCACCTATCCAATGGAGGTGAATCGCAAATTGAGCAAATATGGAGGAGAAGAGTTCAAGGACATGAAGCTATATCAAAGTTTGGTTGGTAGTCTGATCTATGCTACACTAACTAGGCCTGACTTATCATATGCAGTGGGAGTATTGTCTCAATTCATGCATTGTCCTAGGAAAGAACATTGGATTGCAGGTCAAAGAGTGTTGAGGTACATTAAGGGTACACTCAAAGAGGGTTTGTATTATGGTTTTACATCAGATACAAACATCAAGATATATAGTGATGCAGATTGGGCAGGTAATCCTGATGATAGGAGATCAACTTATGGATACTTGTGTTATGTGGGAGATAAGTTAATTTCTTGGTGTTCAAAGAAGCAACACACAGTTGCTTTATCATCCACAGAGGCTGAGTATAAAGGTATGGTGGAAGCTGCAAAGGAAGTGATATGGCTTAAGACTCTGATGAAGAGTTTTGACATCATTCAGAGTATACCCACTATTCATGGAGATAACATGAGTTCTTTGTATTTAGCTGCTAACCCTGTGTTTCATGCCATGACTAAACACATTGAGATTCAGTATCACTTTCTAAGAGAGAAGGTGATGGATAAAGAGATTGAAGTCATACATACTTCAACAAAAGATCAGATAGCTGATATGCTAACCAAAAGCTTGGATGGACCAAAGCTACAGAGATTCAAAGACATGGCAGGCATAAAGAAGATAGAGAAAACCTCAATTGATGATTGAGGGGGAGCTGTTGGTGCAAGACAATCAACAATTGAAGTTCTGAATGAAGAATTGAAGTCAAGGGCTGAAGAAAAGACCAAGTCATGAAGCATGAAGGAAGTGCATATCCAGAAGATAAAGATGTGTATACATATGTACATTATTTTAGAGTCAGTTCATCACATACTCTTGTATGGTCATGATCTTGTAAATATTTGCCTATATATACAAAGAAAATGTCGGGGCAAATAAGAGAGAATGTGTTAGAATAAGTTTTTGAGGAGAATTAGATGTCATTAGACCTTTTAGAAGTGAATAGAATCTCTCTCATTACTCAGATGTAAAAATTTCTCAAAAATGAAAAATGTTGCACCCAATCTTTCTATGCATTCTCCTTCTATGCTTGATCATTTCAAGAATCCTTTTGTAGATGTCTAAATCCATAGTTAATGAGTCTATGGTTAAAGTTTGAGAGCGTAATTGTAAACAGGCTATGAGAATTATGAGTAGGAACATTCATATGTGAAGAAGTGTTCACTGTTTCCTGAAACAAGTGCAAACTTCGATGCTAATGTTTTGGTTAGTTCTCCTTCCACAGTGTAAATTTTTGAGCAAGCAAGCAACTCAATCTTTAAGTTGGAAGGTAAGCTACCGGTGGCTAAAAGCATAAATGGGTTCTAGATTGAGAGAACCAATTGTTAGAAGTTATAGGTGTCTGAACCGACTTCTCAGAAGAACAGTTAGACATAGGTGACTTGTTAAGTTCATTTCTCAAGATCTACTGAATCTTTTGAAGTGATTTAACTTGGAGGAGGTGCACAAACTATAGGCAACACATTGTGCAAAGTTTTATAAAAAACTTTACACATTTGATAAGTCAATGAGAGAGTTATGTGCATCAGACTTTCTGTGTAGTCATCTTCTTCACAGTTTGATCAAAATTTTGACAATTGATCATTGATCTTTTAAATTGGTGAATGGTTTGAGTTACTCTTGATATAGACGTGCTCTAACTTCAAGAGTAGCTTGTTCTTTTGGAGATTATCACTCTCCATCATCCATGAACCTGGAAATCTACATGAGCTTCATAAAATAATACATAATCCAAAGTAGCACTCACATAACATAGAGTGCATCTAAAACCATCTTAATGTGGTCTCCTAGGAGCTTGAAAAAACTGACTCTGAAGTCCCACAATGTAGCTTAGATCAGGCCTCGTGATTGTGAGATGTATCCAACTTCCCACAATTCTCTCATACATAGTAGCATTTTCCAATGCTTCACCTAAGGTAGTTGGAGCTTGACATCTGTGGAAGCACGCGAACAACACAAGGAAGAAGAAGAAGCTTGGAGCATAACACAATATGGAATGAATTACCAAGTGAATGTACAAAGATAAGTAACCCATTAGGGTTATAGGCGTATATACAAGCTAGGGAAAAAAACCTCCTAATGAGGGAAAAAAGTGCCTCGATGTTCATAAGTGTCTTCACACACATCACTACTGAAATATATAAATAAATCTCCCTTGGGAGTAATGTGGTGAATAAGGAGCTTGCATTGTTTAGTGGGTAATTTTGGCCTTTGTGGTCTCTATTTCTTTATAAAAAAATTGTTTTTCCCCATTACTATCTTTTCCTTAAACTTTGTGGTACTAGTAGGCTTGAGGGGTTGATGTGACTCCATAGCACTAGTTTGAAGATGATTATGGTCCTCATATATTTGTGCATAACTGATCAATTCCTTGAGCATTTTAGGTGTATTCCTCCTTAGCTCTCTCTTTAATGGGTTTGTCCAATCCTTTCAAAAAGTGCTTAGTTTTCTGCGAATCATCAAGCCGTTTTGAGCTTGAAGATGCTTTCTCTATTGTGGGATATGTAGATTGATAATGGTCTACCCCTATGTGTGATCCTATCCCACTTATCCCAATTCCTCTCTTCTTCATTCATAGGAAGAAAATCCTTTAAGAAAAGAGTTTCAAACTCAATCTAGTATATAGGGACAGAGTTCACCTCCTTGCGACTCATCCACCACTTATAATCTTATGGGCAAAGTGAGATACTCACTTCAAGCACACGATACTTAGGTGGGGTGCCCTTCAGTTGATGCAAGTCATTTCACTTTTGCAAAAAAAGTGTAGACTTCATTTTTTGTTTCTTTCTTGGTCATCTCCCATGAAGGTTGGTGGTTTGAGGTCTTTAACGAGGGGAGTCTCCCTAGATCTTTCTCCCTTATGTTTGCTAGTTGGAGAATCTCCTTCCTAGTTATCTCATGTGTGAGAAGAGTAGGAATTTCTCTTTCCTTCCTAGTTAAGAAACAAGTAACTAGTGTCTCCAAAGAGACCATCTGGGTCTTCAAGTTTTCTATTAGAGAGTTCATGCTACCAATAACCATCTCTATCTTATGGATTTGTTCCTTGAGCTCATTGAATTGCTTGTGTCTAACAAACTCACCATAGAGCTCAATGTATGAGTCGTCTTTTTCTTCTTGCTTGGCCTCTCCCATGTTTTGATCATGTCCCTATAGAGATTGTTCTTTAGGTGGGGAAGTTTGTTCTAATTGCCCTTGACTCTCAATCTCCATGTTTTTACCCCCCCTTTAAATGTGTAAACTAGAGAGCTACATGAAAATGGAAGTAAACTTTTAATACCAAAAGAGAGAGAAATATCACAAGAGCACTTGCTTGATGTTATTGGCTACAATAGGCTGGTTCTTGCTCAACCAAGATATGCATGAGCTACAAAGCATGAAGCAAAAACCACTGGTGGAAACATGAGCGTCATAGCAACCAGCCCACTCAGAGTCAAAAAAAGCATTTAAATCTAGTGGTAGTGATGCCACCTTGGGATAAAAAAATCCAAGTAACCGAGTACCACTCAGGTAGCGAAAGATGTGCTTAACCACCCGCCAATGCTTGACACTAGGCAATGCATAAACATGCTCATTTGTGATTATTTGGCCAAGTAATGCATAAGTGAATCAAGCATCCAATAGCCTGTTGATAGAGAACAACATCAAATGCATCTCCAGCATCATGAAGACTCAACCATAAACCTGTTTCCATAGAAGTGGCAATAGTTTTGCAATCTTCAAGGCAAAAACATTGCAATAATGTGTCAATATATTTTGTTTGACATAAAGCTATTCCACCATTAACTTGCATAAATTGAATGCCCAAATAATGATGCAAATGCCCCAAATCTTACATCTCAAATGAGGCATGCAAATCAGCCTTAAAATCAGCAATATGCTTCTCATTAGGACCATTAATCAGCATGCCATCAACATAGACAAAAATGATCAGAAGCACATTAGTTGCATGCTCAACATATAAGGTGCTCTTAGTTGGACTGTTCTCAAAACCATGTGTAACCAAGTAGGCATGTATCATCTTTTCATACGAAGAACGTAGTGCTTGCTTCAAACCATATAATGCCTTTTTCAACCTGCACACTTTGTTTTCATGCCCTTTCAACACAAAACAATGGGGCTAAAAAACATACACTTCTTCATGCAAGTCACCATTCAAAAATGCTGTTTTAGTGTCCAAATAATGTACATTCCAACCATGATGAGTTGCAAGTGTGCATATGCTATGAGTAGTAGTCATTCGACATGTAGGAGCAAAGGTCTCATCAAAATCAATGAATCTTTCTTGAGCACAACCTTTTGCAACAAGCCAAGCCTTATTCTTGTCAACTGTTCCATCAAGTTTATGCTTCAGCTTGTATACCCAGTTAGTGCCATGGGCCTTCTTTCCAAGAGGCAAGTCACATAAAGACCAGGTACCATTCTTCATAATAGCATCATATTTTGATTGCATAGTAGCCATCCAATTTTTTGAATGCTTCATCAAACAAATCTGGCTCATTCTCATCACAAAGACTAGAGGTAGCCATAGCATAGCAATTTGATGCAAAAGAATCACTATGAGAGCCTGAAGGAGTATGATATGACACATGCGTATCTAATTTGTTATCTTGCAAAGTTTCCACACACCATTTTAGCATAGTCTTTGCCTCCTCTATATTAGTTCTCTCATCAACAAGTCCATCATGTAAATGTGCATCAGAAATGGAATGACCTACATCATCACATGAAACTTGTAAAGGCTAAGAAGTTGCCTCATTTGGACCAACACTAGGCTGTCCACCTATAAAAAGAGGAAGCAAAGTGTCATGCATAGCTTTGGAGCTAACTGATGGCTGCTTAGTACATGAAAGTAATGGATGAATATAATCTTCCACACAAACAACATCATGGCTAACCAAAATGCATTTAGTTTGTGGTGTCATGAGGAAGGAGATAAGGAAGAGAGCTCTCACACACACACACACACTCTCATAATCAAAGAGGAGCACACACATAGATTGAGGCAAGGAAGGATGCTCTTCTTCTTCTTCTTCTTCTTCTATTACATAAAAGGAATGTACAAGAATGACCTAAAGCAATACAACAAGTGCAATATATAAAGGAAAGAACATAAGGAAAATCCTAATGTCTGTGAATGAGTGAGATGGCAAGAAACAAATATCACTCTCGGTAGATAAATCTAGTAAAGCTCAATGAAGTATCCCTAACGTATACTGATGTGACCACTATACATGTCAGAGAAATGAAAAAGTGATACATTTCATCCTGGATCATCAAATGTTGAGCTTGATATCTCAACACTTCCCCTCAAGCTCAACATCATGTCCTCCAATCCAAGAATCTTCCAAAACTTCTTCATCTTCTCTGCTCCATGTGCTTTAGTAAAAATATCAACAACCTGCTCATCTTTCCTTACATAAACAAGAACAATATTTTTGGAGTTAGAAGTCAGCAAAAGCACACAAACAACACAAGGAAGAAGAAGAAGCTTGGAGCACAACACACAATACTGAATGTATTACCACTAGAATGTACAAAGATAAGTACCCCGTTAGGGCAATAGGCATATATATAAGCCGGGAGGAAAAACCTCCTAAAGAGGGAAAAACGTGCCTCAATAGTCCTAGTGTGTTCACACACATCACTAACTAAATATATCAACAAATCCTCCCTAGAAGTGATGCGGTGAACAAGGAGCTGGCACTCATGTATAAGGAAGTGCCAAGCTATGTGGAATCAATCCACAAAAGGAAGTAAGCCCAAAGCTTTGCAAAAAGCTTCAAACTTCTCCCTAGGCAGAGCCTTCATGAAAAGGTATGCAATGTTCTCTTGCGTGGGCACATATGCCAAGCTGATCTCCCCAACAGAGAGCCTCTCCTTGACATAATGATAATGCACCTCAATGTGCTTAGTATGAGCATGGAACACAGGGCTACTTGCAACTGCCAATGCGCTCTAACTGTCAGTGAAGATTTTGGTGGCAAAAGACTGACCAACACCCAAATAAGCCATAAGGTATCTGAGCCACACACACTCAACAGTCACTGTGAAAACTACCCTATACTCAACCTCACAACTAGAAGTGGCCACAGTAGGCTGCTTCTTGCTCAACGAAGATATACATGAGCTACCAAGCATGAAACAAAAGACACTAGTGGACACACGAGTGTCATAGAAACCAACCCAATCACTATCAGAAAAAGCATGCAGATCTACTGATATTGATCCCCCCTTGGGATAAAACAATCGAAGTAGCTAGGTACCACTCAAGTAGCAAAAGATGCACTTAACTGCCTACCAATGCTTGACACATGGGCAATGCATAAACTTGCTCATCTGTGAGACATCAAACTGAATATCTGGCCAAGTAATGCATAAGTAAATCAAGCATCCAACAACGTGCTGATAGAGAACGTCATCAAATGCATCTCCAACATCATGAAGACTCAATCGTAAACCTGTCTCTATAAGAGTGGCAATAGGTTTACAGTCTTCAAGGCCAAAATGTTGCAACAATGTGTGGATATATTTCATTTGACACAAAGCCATTCCACCATCAACGTGCATAAACTGAATGCCCAAATAATGATGCAAATGCCCCAAATCAGACATCTCAAATGAGGCATGTAAATCAGCCTTGAAATCAGCAATATGCTTCTCATGAGGACCAGTGAGTAGCATGTCATCAACATACACCACAATGATCCGAAGTACATCATTAGCATGCTTGACATATAAGGTGCTTTCAATTGGGCTGTTCTCAAAACCATGTGCTATCACATAGGCATGTATCTTTTCATACCAAGCACATGGTGCTTGTTTCAAACCATATAAAGCCTTTCTTAACCTGCACACCTGGTTTTCATGCCCTTTCTGCACAAAGCCACGGGGCTGAAAAACATACACTTCTTCATGCAAGTCACCATTCAAAAATGTTGTTTTAATGTCCAATGGATGTACATTCCAACCATGATGAGCTGCAAGTGCACATATACTAGAAACAGTAGTCATTCGACATGTAGGTGCAATGATCTCATCAAAATCACTACCTCTTTCCTACGCATAACCCTTTGCAAGAAGCCTAGCCTTATACCTGTCAACTGTTCGATCAGGTTTATGCTTCAGCTTGTGTACCCACTTAGTGCCAATGTCCTTCTTGCTAGGAGGCAAGTCACATAAAGACCAAGTACAATTCGTCATGATAGCATCATATTTAGATTGCATTGTAGCCATCCAATGTTCAGAATTTTATGCTTCATCAAATGAAACAGGCTTAGTCTCATCGTAGAGACTAGATGCAGCCATATCATAGCAATCTGATGCAAAAGAGGCACTATGGGAGACTGGATGAGTAAGGTATGAAAGAAGTGCATCTAGTTTGCTATCACACAAAGTCTGCACTAGCCATTCTGGCATAGTTTTTTCCTCCTCAATATCTGCTCTCTCATCAACAAGTGCATCATGCAAATCTACATAGAAAATGGAATGATCTACATCATCACATGAAACCTACAATGGCTGATAAGTTGCCTCATTAGGACCAGCACTAGACTGTCCACTTGTAAAAAGAGGCAGCAAAGTATCATACATGTCTTTGGAGCTAACATATGTCTTCTTTGTACATGAAAGTAAGAACTGAATAGCATCTTCCACAAAAACATCATCACAGCTAACCAGAATGCATTTAGCCTATGGATGATACAAATGATAGCCTTTGCTTTCAAAATTGTACCTAACAAAAATACATTTTACTGCTTTATCATCCAATTTTTTGCGATGTTGTTCAAGCACTAATGCATATGCCAAACAACCAAAAAGACACAGATGAGCAACATATGGCTTGGGATCATGCCAAGCCTTAAATGGAGTGATAGAGTGCAGCGCTTTAGTGGGACACCTGTTTAGTACATATTCTACACACATAACAGCCTCAAGCTAGAAACTATGTGGTAAGGCTTGGCTCTTGACCATACACCTTGCCATCTCCATGAGTGATCTGTTCTTTTGTTCAACAACTCCATTTTGTTGAAGTGTATATTACACTCTACATTGATGTTTTATCCCACGTTCAACCAAAAATGCATTAAAGTCAGAAGAAATATATCCCCCCCCCCCTCAATCAAAATAGAGGGTGCCCATTCTACATGCTGATAGATTTTTAGCCAAAACCAAAAACTGTTTGAAGCACATAGACACTTCAGCCTTTTCTTTGAGTGGATATACCCATGCATGCCTAGAAAAATCATCAATGAAAGTCACAAAGTAAAGATAGTTTCCAAAAGAAGGTGTTTGCATAGGACCATAGACATCACTATGTACAAGCTTCAATTTTTGAGTAGCCCGAATTGAACCATCTTGTGGAAAGGAGGAATGCTGCATTTTTCCCAACATACAACCTTCACAAACATGTTTTTCGTGTGCCTCAAGTTTGGGCGAAGAGGACGCCATTTCAGATTTTTGTAGGCATAGCAAACTAGCAAAATTCAGATGACCAAAGCGTGCATACCAAATCTCTATATTTGACATAGCATGAGAATCATGTACTGCACATGTTGAATCATTCACAGATCTTTCATAGTCTATGAGCTTATATAGCCCACGACATAAAATGCCAGAAGCAATAATGATGTCACCATTTGATAGATCATGAATTGTACATCTGTCATCAATAAATTTCACAACCAACCCGATCTTGGTTAATATAGAAATTGATAACAGATTTTTCTTGATCCCTGGCACAAATAAAGCATCTGACAAAGTGAAAGAACTACCATCAGCAATAGTGAGAATGATCTTACCGATTCCCATGACAGGATAAGAGGTGTTGTTGGTGCATGTGACAGTATTCCCTATAGGGGCATGCTCTAGTGAAGTGAAGAAACTATGTTGGAAGGTAATGTGTTTGGTTGCCCCACTATCAAAATACCAAACATTTGAGTCTATTGTAGACATACACTGCTCATGAGAAGATGGGTCAAAACTGTAAACAATACTAAACACCCATTCTTCATTCTGCACAAGATTAGCAGACTTTGTTTTTGCTGTAGAGGCCTATACAACAACAATTCCAACCTCTTTTTTCTTTGCCTCTTTTGGAGCCAGTTTTGGATAGTTCTTTATGATATGATCATTCCCTTTATTTTTGCATTTCCAATTTCTTCTCATCTTTGTCTTCCTTCTTCAGATGTGCAGCATTTGCAGATTTCTGCTTGCTAGTAGATGAGCTCCATTTACCTTTGCCCTTCTAACTAGCCAGGAAAGCTTGATCTACAACACGCATGATGGACCTATTCTGCCTGGACAGATCTTCCTGCAACAAAATAGAGACTAAATCCTCAAATGAAAAGGCAGTTAGATTGCCTTTCATCATCAAACGAAGAGTAGAAGAAAAACTCTGATATGAGTCACGAAGACCATTCAAAATACTCTGCACAAGTGAACTATCAGGAAGGACTTCATCAACAGAAATCAATTGTTCCTTCAAATCCTTGATCTTTGTTAGAAAATTGTCCATAGAATCTCCTTCATTCATGTGCTCACTCCAACTATTTTTGGAGGTAAGCAACACGAGCCTCATTCCTAGATTGGTACAATGTGTTAAGTGTATCCCAAGCATCTTTAGCTATTCTGCAAGAGGGAATGTGAGGAATAATGGCATGTTTGACAGACAAAGCTATCAATGCATGTGCCTAGGCATCTCTGCCATCCCAACGAATTTGCTCTGTAGTAGGTGCACCAGAAACCATAGCACGAACATGAATTTGCAGAATATCATCATCTTCAACACCTTTTGCATCAGCTTCACTACCTACAACTGTAACAGTTGCAGGTGTGATATGACATTTTTCAACACCCTGGAGAATGTTCCATAATCCTTTTGCAATCAATACATGTCGCATCATATAAGCCCACAATGAGTAGTTGGTACCATCCAACTTATCCTCAATAGCCAACATACGTAATACATCACTGCCTTCAGCCATGGCCAGTGACTAAAATACCTTGATGTAGAAAATTGACTGTATCTCAAAAAGTTGAACAGAATTGCCCAGACAATTCTGCTAATCCTGTAATAGACTTTGAGGTGCTTATACTAGCAAATCAAAACTGTATATACCTTTGGCACAAAAAGAGGAAATAGCCTACACAAGCACTGTGATAGTGCGTTCGGAGGCCGAAACGAGCTCAGATCGCAATTTTGGCACCATAAAGCGAAGTTGTTTTTGATATCGGAAACACCCTGAGTATGCTCACCAAAATTTGTGCAATTTTGAGACTGCAATCAGAGAGGTGTTGATGATGTCCTAGACGAAGCGGCGACCTGCTCTGATACCAATTGTTGGAGTTTTACAACTAGGATGTACAAAGATAAGTAGCCTGTTAGGGAAATAGGCGTATATATAAGCCGAGGAAAAAAAAACCTCCTAAAGAGGGAAAAAAGTACCCAGGAAATCCTAGTGTGTTCACACACATCACTACCTAAATATATCAACAAATATCACATACCTTCTCTATGATGAAGTGATAATGTACCTTGATATGCTTTGTTCTAGCATGAAAAATAGGGTTCTTTGCTAGCTGTATGCTGCTAACTTGCTAAGATTATCACAATAGATGGTGATAGGCTTTTGCACTTCCACACCTAAATTTGCAAGTAGCATCTCTAACCAGGATGCTTCACATGCTGCCATTGTAACAACTTTATACTCAGCCTCTGTACTTGACAAAGCAACAATGGGTTTCTTCTTACTGCTCCATGTAATAGTTGCACTTCCAAGTGAGAATAGAAAACCACTAGTAGATCTTCATCCATGAACC
The DNA here is from genome assembly GCA_020310875.1 of Ceratopteris richardii. Taxonomy (NCBI): domain Eukaryota; kingdom Viridiplantae; phylum Streptophyta; class Polypodiopsida; order Polypodiales; family Pteridaceae; genus Ceratopteris; species Ceratopteris richardii. Next base: position 14,083 of record MU263356.1, read on the forward strand.
TGCAAATATCTGCATCAGTGTATCGCAAATCTACACCAACCCAATCTGCATCAATGTATCCATGAACCTGCAAATCTACACCAACTTCATAGAACAATGCATAATCCAAAGTAGCACTCACATAACATAGAGTGCACCTTAGAGCATCTAGATGAAGCTTATTGGGAACCTGCATAAATTGACTTTCAAGTCCAATAGTGTAGCTTAGATTAGGCCTTGTAATTGTCAGATATATCAAACTTCCCACAATTTTCTTGTACATAGTAGCATTTTCCAATGCTTCACCTAATGTAATATCCAACTTTAAATTATGATCTAATGGCATAGAAATTGGCTTACAAGCCATAAAATACTTGGAGCATACTCAAGGCATATTGCCTTTGTGACATCCATATACCTGTTTTTGTATGTATAAACTCAATGCCCAAGAAGTAGCACAACACACCAAGATCTTTCATATCAAATTCCTGCATAAGGAGTTGCTTTACCTCTTTAATGCTTGCTTCATTGTCAACTTCTACAATCAAGTCATAAACATAAATAGCCACAATCATGATGCCATCATCACCCTTCCTTGCATATAGTGAATCATCTGCATCACACATAGAAAATCCAATGGTGGCCAAATAATTAGCAATCCTTGCATGCCAAGCAAGAGGGGCTTGTTTAAGTCAACACAAAGCCTTTTGCAACCTGCAAACATATTCTAGGTGCTTTGAATCTTCATATACTTGTGGCTGGTCCATATATACTTCTTCCTATAACTCATCATGTAGGAAAGCATTCTTCACATCCATCTCATGCAAAGTCCATCCTTTTATTGTAGCTACTATAAAAAGTGTTCTGATAGTAGAAATTTTAGGTAAAATGCTGAATGTTTCCTCATAATCAATGTTATATGTCTTTGCATATCATTTTTCTACCAATCGTGCTTTATACCTGCGTATGCTACCATCAACATTGTGGTTTACCTTGTAAACCCACTTGCAACATATGGGTTTCTTTCCTTGCGACAATGGAACCATCTTCTATGTATCATTTCCATAAAGTGCAACTATCTCCTCATCCATAGCTTTTTTCCAATATGCATTTCCAATTGCATCTTTAAAACAAGAGGGTTCAACATCTTGTATTACCATTGTCATGTAGGCACAATGATGAGCCATGTAATTGTCATATGTCAATCATTGCACTGACTTCTCCATCCTCCCAGATCTTCTTGGTCCTGGGTCACTTCTCCTTGTATCATGTGCATGTGCCTTTCTTACTCCTGGATTCTTCACAGAGGGCAATCCAACTTACTCATCAAGACTCTTTTCTGAACTGCTTGAATCTCCGTGAATGTCTTCAAAACCTGTAGATGTTTTACTACTAGCAGAAAACTTCTCTTTACCGTTCTTGGATGTATTTGATGATGAAATTCCCATGCAATCTTCCACTCCATGGATTTGAGTTGGAACTATTTCTTGGTGATGCATCCGATCCACTCAAAACTTGAGATTCTACACTTGATTTTTGAGCATTTTCTTTTTTATTTGTGTCAAGATTAAGTTCTTCTCTGACATCTACATAGAAGCTTTACATTTCATCAAACACCACATCTCTGCTTACCTTCACCTGTCGTGTGAGTGGGTTATAACACTTATATCCCTTTTGCTCAAGGGACTATCCAATGAAGATACATTTTTTTGCTTTTGGATCAAGCTTCATCCTTATCTAATCTGGAACATGTACATATGCAATACAACCAAAAAATTTCATATGTGATAAGTTTGGCTTTTTACCTATGAACTTCTCGTCAAGTGTAACTTGATGTACAATAGCAATTGGAGTTCTGTTCATGATGTATACAACAATGTGCATAGCTCCTGCCCAATAACAATGAGGCATATTCTTCTCACCCATCAAGGCTCTTGCTATTTTTATAACATGTCTATTTTTGCATTTAGCAATGCCATTTTGTTGTGGTGTGCACCTACATGAAAATTGACATCGAATTCCATGAATTTTTCCACCATGACTTTAAAATTCTAGAAGTGAGTGAACACCTCACTCTTCTCTTTCATGAAATATACCCATACTTTTTGACTATGCTCATCAATGAAAGTAACATAAAACGTGCAACCGCCCATATATGTGGTCTTTGCGTGACCCCAAACATCTGTATGTACTATGTCTAACACATTCTCACTGACATGCTTGTCATGTGGAAATGATGCTCTTGCCTATTTACTAAATTGACATGCTGCACATACCTTTTCCATTTTTGCAACTTTGAAATTTGGTAATCCATTGACAATCTTCTTTGACTGCATCAATTTCAGCCTTTGCAAGTTTGCATGTTCAATTCATTTGTGCCAAATCTCTATATTAGCAATAACTCCTACACCTTTTGCAAACATGGTTGCATTGATTTCAAGAATTTTTACATTTAAGGTGAACATCCTACCCACTTTGTTTCCTTTGGCAATCAATCTTCCATTTTGTTTGTACTCTTCTACATATAAGCCATCAACATTGAACCTGACTTGTAATCCCTGGTCAACCGTTTGTCCAACAAAAACCAGATTCTTTGTTATATTTGGAACATGTAGCACATCAACAAGATGGTTTACCTTCCTGTCCTCCCTTGACAATGCTATGTTTCCTGTATGCTTGATAAGGTGTGATTTGTCATCACATGTTTCAACATATCTAGGAACTGACAATTTTTGCAAACTACTAAACCAATCTGCATGATTGGTCATGTGATTTGAAGCACCTGAATCAACTTATCAGACATACCATTCTATTTCAAAACATCAACAAACATCATATTCATCATATGATGCTGAACCATGAACAACTTCTTAGAATCATCTACACTTGTGGATGCATTGATGTTTTGTTGCCTTCTCTTATTCCGATTCTTCAACCTACAATCACGTTCAAAGTTTTTGTGTTTAACAAAATTCCAACATCTTTTACTATCATTACTTGAATCATTTCTTTGGAAATTTCTACGGCCTCTTTGGCTCCCCCTGCCTCAAAAATGTCCTCTATCTCTTGCATGATTTTGATGTTGACCTTGGTCTTGGTTACTATTTCCTCTTCCACTTCTGAAACCTCTACCTTTGCCTCTTCCTTTGCCAGAGTGGAATACCTACTCAAAACAAGGTTTTCCTTGGGATTTTGAGTCCTCACCAATATTCTTTTCTTTTCTTTGATAATCAACATGGACACAAGGTCAACAAAATTCAAAATATTTTCCCTTGTATGTATAGAAGTTCTGAACTACTTATATGCAGCTCCTAAACCATGAAGGCACACTTCCACCTTATCATCGTCATCTACATTCATGCCAATAGATGCAAGTGACTCACATATGCTTTTGATTTTCAAGGTATAGTCACTCATCGACATGACCTTTTTCTCCAGTGTATGCAACTCCTTCTTGAGTTGTAATTTCCTTGCCATTGTATTGGTCTCATACAATGTGACCAAACTATTCCAAGCCTCTTTTGGAGTCTTGGCATTGTGTATGTGCCCAATCGTGCTATCCTGTATGCTAATAGATAGCCAACACATTACCTTTTGTGCTCCATTTTTTTTAAATGGAGGTTCAGCCAAGGCCTACTCCTCCAGGCTTTAACTTTGAAATTGCAACTATACAAGGAAGGGCATAGTACCCATGGGACCCTCTTATCCCACAAGAACAGGGGTTTACATAGCTAGGTTAAACTGCGGTCACATCTACCGCGGAGCACGACAAACGGTGGCACATCAGCCACAAGGTACAACTTTCCAAGATAAACATGTCCCTTACATGGTGCTAGTGGGGGTTGAACTCTCACCCCTGCCTCAAGAGGCAAGAGGCCCAACAACCCAAACAAGCAGCCTGGGACCCTTTTGTGCTCCTTGATTCTATTCCTCATATGCTCTTAACTCGTCTGCAATCCATTTCTTCTCTGGTAACTGCGGAGCATTTTTGTTCTCTCCTTCGATGTACTTCAAGTAGCCTTTTCCCATCAAGAAATTTGTCATTCTAAATCTCCAAGCATGAAAGTTATTCTTGTCCAATGTATCGCTTATAAGTTGGCTAGTTCCATCTGCGTTTGCCATTTCTGCAATAAATCACAACACTATAAAAACACTACAAGTAGTACTTCTGCTTGAATGTTGTCCCACTATGACATTACAATTCGATCTAAAAAAAACACAGTTTTTGTGTATCAAAAATATAAGGAATCGCTTGAAATTTTGCATTTGGAATATATGACTTTATCGAACAGGATGCAATTTTGCAAACGGGCCTAGTTTTTCTATGGACCTCACCTTGTGAGATCGAAATAGAGGTCAAGATTGCTCCAAAATAGAAATTTGAGATCATTTGTGAATTGCGCTTTCTCCATGCCTTCTTGCATACTCTTCACCATCGGCCTTGTCCGCGAGCTCTCTACAGCCACACTGGCTTTGATATCATGCCACAAGGAAGGAGATAAGGAAGAGAGCTCACACACATACTCTCACAATCAAAGAGAAGCACACACACAAATTGAGGCAAGGAAGAATGATCTTCTTCTTCTTCTATTACATAAAAAGGAATGTACAAGAATGACCCAAAACAACAATACAAGTGCAATATATAAAGGAAAATACATAAGGAAAATCTTAATGTGAGCGAATGAGTGAGCTGGAAAGAAACAAATGTGCCTTTAATCTTGATAGATAAATCTAGTAAAGCTCAATGAAGTATCCCTGGCATATACCAATGCCCACTATACATGTTAGAGAAATGAAAAAGTAATACGTGTTATCTTGGATCATCACTGCTTTATCATCCAATTTCTTGCATTGTTGTTCAGACACTAATGTATATGCCAAACAACCAAAGACATGTAGGTGAGCAATAGATGGCTTGCGATCATGCCAAGCCTCATATGGAGTGATAGACTACAATGCTTTAGTGGGATACCTGTTAATTACATATGTTGCACACATAACAATCTCAAGCCAAAAACTATGTGGTAAAGCTTGACTCTTGAACATACACCTCGCCATCTCCATGAGTGACTTGTTCCTCATTTCAACAACTCCATTATGTTGAGGTGTATACAACACTGTATACTGATGTTTTACCCCACGTTTAACAAAAAATGCATTAAAATCAAAAGACATATACCCCCCCCCCCCCCCGATAAGAACAGAGGGTGCCCATTTTACATGCTGACAGATTTTCAGCCAAAACCAAAAAATCTTTGAAGCACATAAACACTTCAAAATTTTCTTTTGATGGATATACCCACGATGCCTAGAATAATCATCAATGAAAGTCACAAAGTAAGGATAGTACCCAAAAGAAGGTGTTTGCATAGGACCACAAACATCATCGTGAATAAGCTCCAATTTGTGAGTAGCTCGTATTGAACCATCTTTTGGGAAGGATCAATGTTGCATTTTGCCCAAAATATAGCCTTCATAGACATGTTTACCACGTGCATCAAATTTGGGCAGAGAGGACACCATTTCAGATCTTGCAAGCATAGCAAACTAGCAAAATGCAGATGAACAAAGCATGCATGCCAAAACTTTGCATCTGACGTAGCCTGAGAATCTTGAACTACATATGTTGAATCATTCACTAATTTTTCATAATCTATGAGCTTATAGATCCCATGTCATAAAATGCCAGAAGCAATAATAACATTTCCATTTGATAGATCATGAATTGTATATTTGTCATCAACAAATTTCACAACCAAGCAGATCTTGGCTAATGTTGAAATTGATAACAGATTTTTCTTGATCCCTGACACAAATAAAAAATGTGACAATGTAAAAGAACTACCATGAGCAATAATTAGAATGATCTTACCAACTCCCATGGTAGGATAAGAGGAGTTGTTTGCACATGTGATCCTGTGGGGGCAAGCTCAAATGAAGTGAAGAAACTACTTTGTGAGGTAAGATGTTTGGTTGCCCCTCTATCAAAGTAGCAAACATATGAGTCTACTGTAGACATACACTATTCGTGAGAAGATGGGTCATAACTGCAAAAAGTAGTAAATGCCCATTGTTCATTGTAAACAATATTTGCAGACTCCGATTTGCGTGTATAGGCTTTTGCAACAACCATTCAAGCCTCTTTTTTCTTTACCTCTGTTGCAACCACTTTTGGATAAATTTTTATGACATGATCATTTCCTTTATAGTATTTGCAAAACAATTTTTTCTTTTTTGTTTTCTTCTCGTCTCTGCATCCTTGTTTGATTGTGCAGAATTAGCAGATTTTTGCTTACTAATAGATGAGCTCCATTTACCTTTGCCCTTCTAACTAGCCAATAAATCTTGATCTGCAACATGCATAATGGACTTGTTCTGCCTAGACTAATCTTCTTGCAATAGAACAAAAACTAACTCCTCAAACATTAAGGCATTTGGATTGCTTTCAACATCAATTGAAGAGTAGAAGGAGAACTTTGATATGAATCTAGAAGACCATTCAAAATTGTCTGCACAAGTGAACTGTTAGGCAAGACTGTTAGCAAAAATCAATTGCTCCTTCAAATCTTTGATCTTTGTAAAAAACTCTCCATGGAATGTCCTTGATTCATGTGATCACTCTCCAACTATTTTTGGAGGTAAGCAACACAAGCCTCATTCCTTGCTTGGTATAAAGTGGTAAGTGTATCTCAATCATACTTTGCTATTTTGCAGGAGCGAATGTGAGGAATAATGGCACTTTTGACAGACAAGGCTATCAATGCATGTGCTTGAGCATCTCTGCCATCCCAACAAAGTTGCTCTACAATAGGTGCAGCAGGAACGACAACACGAATAGGAACTTGGAGAATATCACCATCTTCAATGCCATCTACATCACCTTCAATACCTGTATTTGCAGGTGTACTAGGATGTTTTTCAACACCCTACACAATATTCCATAGTCCTTTTGCAACCAATACATGATGCATCATATAAGTCCATAATGGGTAATTGGTCCAACTTATTCTCAACAGCCAATATACAAAATACATCACTGCTTTCAGTCATGTCCACTGACTAACATACCCTAATGTAGAAAAATGATTGTATCTCAAAAATGAACAAAACTACCCTATTGAGTTTTGCTAAACTTGTAGCAGACTTTGAGAAGCTTATACTGGCAAACTAAAACCTACATATATCATTGGCACAAAAAGACAAAATTGCCTACACAGGCACTATGATAATGCATTTGGAGGCCAAAACAAGCTGAGATCATGATGTCACACAAGGTCTGCACCAGCCATTTTGGCATAGTTTTTTCCTCCTCAATATCAGCTCTCTCATCAACAAGTGCATCATGTAAATCTGCATAAAAAATGAGATGATCTGCATCATCACCTTAAACCTGCAAAGGTTGAGAAGTTGCCACATTAGTACCAGCACTAGACTGTCCTGTAAAAAGAGGCAGCAAAGTATCATACATGTCTTTGGAGCTAATAGATGTCTCCTTAAATGAAAGCAATGGCTGAATAGCGAACTACCATCAACAGTAGTCAGAATGATCTTACCAACTCCCATGACAAGATAAGAGGAGTTCTTGGTGCATGTGACAGTATTCCTTGTAGGGCTAGACTCGAGTGAAGAGAAGAAACTACGCTGTGAGCTAATATGTTTGGTCGCCCCACTATCAAAGTACCAAACATATGAGTCTACTACACACATGCACTGCTCATGAGAAGATGGGTCAAAACTGCAAATAGTAGTAAACGCCCAGTCTTCATCCTGCATAAGGTTAGCAGGCTGTGTTTTTTGACTAGAGGCCTCTACAACAACCATTCCAACCTCTTTTTTCTTTGTCGCTTTTGTAGCCAGTTTAGGACAGTTCTTTATGATATGATCATTTCCTTTACAGTACTTGCAAAACAATTTCTGCTTTTCTAATTTCTTCTCATCTTTGTCTTCCTTCTTCGAATGTGCAAAATTAGCAGATTTTTGCTTACTAGTTGAAGAGATCCATTTTCCTATGCCCTTCTGACTAGCCATGAAAGCTTGATTTGCAACATGCATAATGGACTTGTTCTACCTTAACATGCTCCAATAAATGTTCAATGATTGGAAGTGGATAGCTATCTCTAATCATATTGGCATTAACTTTTTCAAGGTTAATACACACTCACAACTTTTCATTCTTCTTGGGCACCACTACTATGACGGACACCCATTCAGTATGCTTAATCTCATAGATAAATCCAGCTTCAATCAATCTATCAATTTCTTCTTTTATTTTAGTAGCATAAGTGTCATTATATGTGTAGGGCTTCTGTTTGGTGGGCTTGGCATCAACTATCATGGGGATCATATGAGAACATATTTCTAGATCTACTCCATTCAAGTCTCTATAGGTCCATGTAAACACATCCCTATATTCCCTTAATAAAGCTACAAGCACTTCTTCTTTTGCACTTAGGTCTTCTCCTATGCATGTACATCGCTCTTTGTTCCCTTCAATGGTTACAACAATTTTTTTGGTTTTTTCTTTATTATCATACACCTCTCTTGTGATGGCCTCTCTCTTAGGCATTTGTACCAAAATTTTTTGGTTTTCAATTTCATATTTCTTGAAACTATCTGGTACTTCAAACAATGATTCTACCTCTTCTTGTTTCACTGCTTTTCTTTTCTTTTTCTTTTGACCACCTGCACTTCCATCCTTTGAATTTACAGTTTTAATGCTTTTAATAGGTTCTTCTTCATTTTGGGTAAATAATCCTACATTTTCTAGGTAGTGCTCCTCTGAGTCAAAGAAACTATCCATTAGAATGGACTCTAGATCATCGTTGTCCTCTTCTTCTTCTATGACATCACTAGGATCACGTTCTTCTAGTAAGGGCTCACACATGAACACAAAGATATCATAACCCTCTTCATCACAATGAGGTGTCCACTATTCTTCATTGACAACAATGTCCATGGTGGGTAAGATTTTTGCCCAATCGTGAGGCTCAAATTCCTCATCTAGAAAGATCATCGGTGTGTAGGCTGGGTCTCTCACCGGTATAGCATCTTGAGAAGTTCCTTCTTCTCTCATTTTAGGCATCTTTCCTCTTCCTCTACGACCTTTCACATCCACAACTGAGTATCTTCATGCATCCAGGATGGATCAAATGAACTTTCAGAATGCATAGAGATTGAATCTCCTGGCACCTTGTGGATAGGATTTCACTGTAGGGGTGGTACATCTCTAAAGGTATAATCCTTCAAATTGACCTTGGTTGTGACCCCTAAGTGCTGCAAGTATAAGGAGTTGGTTCCCGAATCTTGTACTATTTGCAATTGTCATAGGAAGGGTCTTCCTAGGATCTTCTCATATACATTATTTCTACCATAGTCACATATAGCAAAGGTATGCTCAAACTCTACACCACAAGTGGTTAGAGTTATCCCTTCTAGCAATCCTAGATGCCTTTCAACATGGCTGTGGCTGTCAGCCATTTGAAGCTTCATTCTAGTTGGTCTTAACGCAGGTTTGCCCCATCGCTTCCACAAAGAGGTGGTTGCAATTGCAACACCAGCACCTGAATCAAGATATCTTTGGTTGTGTAACATTGGTGGGTGATTGGAAGATAAGTATTACCTTCTTCACCTTCACTCATGTCTCCTATTTTGCCTAGAGGTATCTCTGGTACTTTCTTCTTAAAGCCTACTTTTGGCATATTGGAATCAAGTTCTAGAACCTGATTCACCACATGTTTCCATAACTCAAGTTTTACTTTGAGAAGCTCTTCTAAGGTGAGATGACACTGAACCTTAGTGTTCTTCATGACTTCAGTGTTTGTTGGAACCACTGAGTCTTCATTTCTTACAAGTATTGTGGGAGCTCTGATCTGAAGAGATTCAGATTCCCATGGGCTTGTGAATTGTGGAAACTCTTGTAATGAATTAGATTCAAAATCTAATCTTTCATCTTCTTGTTGCTCTACTTGGTCTCGATGAATAGATGGAATGTCTTGGGGAAATTGATCATGAAGATCATCAATCTCATGAATAGGAGGGGGATAACGCTTCTCATTGGCCCATTTCTCTTCTTGTATTTCCTGCAAGAACTCTTGAGTATTGCTGAATTGAAAGAGGTGTTCCATCATTTGTGGAATCAGGCTAAGTTTGCACTTGTTGGCCCTTCTTGAAGTTGAGCTTGGTAGGCTTTCTTTTAGTTCAAATAACTTTTTATTCCGCTTACAATTTGCCTTCTCCCTTGTATCCTTCCATGTTCTTGTTGTTCTCTTATTGGGCTCTTCTGATTCACTTGATTCTGATTGTTCAACTAGTTTAGCCTGTTATAAGGCTTCTCCCTTAATAACTGCCTATATAGGAGCCACATTATTGCTACTTGAACTTGAATCACCACTAAGCCTACCACATTAATTGGTGTAACCTTGGGTGCACTAGAGGGATTCCTTGGACAATCTCTCGGGAGATGTTCTTTGCCGCACTCAGGAAAAAAGCCTTGTATTGTGATGTTTTGTCCTTGCCATGGAGCTGGTGGGTGGGGACAGTAAGGAATGAAGTGGTCGCCCTGACATCTAAAGCATGGTCCTCTAGGGGCTTGTGGTTTTACTTTTCTCACTTGGGGCCTGGGGTTAGGATTCGTATACATTGACATTGGAGTGTTCTGGCTCCCAATTTTGTTCCACAGGTGGTGCCTCGTACTGATGGGCATAAGTCTCACCATGCTGAGGTGACTCTGTGTAATAAGCTTGTGGAGTATCCTCATGGATGTAGTCAAAATTTCGAGCATGAGGGCCATCTTTTGAGACCAAAGGAGTCATTGGCACCAATGCTCTATTAGGTTTTTCCTCTACCACTGCATGCTTAACTAGAATCACATTGGCAATAGATGGTGTTTGGTTTCCTCGGACTGGTTGTGGCCTATATGGTGCTTGATATTGTTATTGTGGCCTATGATATGGTTGTTGGTATTGATTCTAATACCTACCCTGTTGGTAAGGTTGCTGATAAGTTTGTCTAATTGTCTGCCTATTGTGCGAACAATCTTGAGTTGTATGGTTTGTGTATTTCCTCTCGATAGTGTAATATGGAGCATTCGGTTCTTTCATGTTCTAATTTTTCATTGGGCATACATTAGCCATGTGGTCGCCTCCACAAGTATAACATCGCTTCAATGATGTGACCCTTGGTGTTTGTATATTTTGAACTCTTAACTTCTTGGCAACTTGCTCAGCTATCTCATCTATCTCAATGGAGGTTCTAGAGGTATGATTAGTAGAACTATCATAATCCTTATAGAGTTTGGACAATTCTAACTCCTCACCCAGGTTGTCTTCTATGTCTATGCGCATTCTTAAGCATTGATCTAGTGTGATTGGCTCCTTGAGATATACATATGATCTAAGTTTCATGCTTAGAAGTCCATCTAAGAACAAGGAAACTTGCTTTGCTTGTGTAGGTAATTCAAGTGTAGGGCATCTTTCCACATATTGTTTAAATTTGCATCCAACTAGTCGAATTTTTTCCTAAGGTGTCTACTTAAAGCTATGGATCAAGGATGATGTCTTATGTGTTATGCTTGATGCCACTCTTGGAGAATTCTACAATGAATTCTTCTAGCAGTTGAGCTATGTTTTGGTAATTGTGACTATTTAGGGGTTGAAACCAAGGTAAGGTAGTACCCTTGAGGGTCAACCCAAAGGCCTGGAACTAGGTGAAGAAGTCATCAACTTGTTTAGCTCTTAACACTTGTTTGAACTTGGCCACATGATCATAAGGATCGCCTGACCCATCAAAATAGTTCTTCATTTCCCTCACCACTTGAGAGGGTCTATGGGTTCTTGGGTATTCTCCTGGTCTAGGCAATGAAAACTCATGTTCATCTCTTTGATGCATATGTGCTCTATGTCTCTCTCTTTCTGGACTCTCACCTTCAATCTAGATCTGTCTCTGCCCACAATGTGTGCAAAATTGACCTCAGGTCTCTCTCTTGTTCATTCTCATTGTGCTTCATGAGCTTGGGATGATCCTGCTCCTTGGAGGCCATGGGAAACATTAGATCTTAAAGGAGGGAAAATAAATTCGCTCTTCCAAGTGTATGTGTATGTGTCATGCTCTGTTACCAAGAACATTCTCTCCGATGTGTTATCTAAATAAACAACTTTGCCTCATATCTCAAGATCTTTGAACTCGTAGATGGTGACTCTGCTTATCTTGGTAAGTTGATCGGGCCTGAATCTCCAAAAAGCTCCCTCTATTTCTCTATTCAAGAATAGTTGTATGCTTTTGTTGTCTTAGGGAACCCACTTTACTCTCGTCAAGACTGACTTGCCTCTAGGAGTCGGGTTCTCGTCCTAGGTCTCCTCGCTCTAGGTCCCCTATGTCATTCTGAGGAATGACATTTCCAAACTCATCTGTCCTATCTGGTAAGTTGGTGACCACATACATGGTTCCTTCCTTATCAATGTACAAACCCACTTCGAACTTAACCACTGGGTGTTCAAGTCCAAAGGGTTGACCTAGATTTTTGAGTTGGACCACTGATCGCCTCATGACATCCTCATAGATGCATGCACCTAATTGTTTGGTCCTGATATATTCCAATTGTGTTTTATAGGGACCTTCTGGTGTTTGTACATAGGCAATGGTTGAGCTACCCGTGGGTCTCTCCATGCTAAAAGACATTTATGAATCACTCATTTCTAAAGTGAGTGTGTAGGGATAACCACTAAGTTGTTGTGCCCAAGACCTAGCTGTATGGTTGACACTAGCCTCAAATGATATAATGCTTTGTCTATCCCTGCCCAGTTGTCTACCAGATCTCAAGTTCATAAGTTTAATCTTCAAGTCCAAAATTTTCCCCCTTGTACTGCTCAAAATCCTTTGGAGCTCCCTTGGATTCCTAATCCCACCTGAAGGTCAACCTTCAAATTAGTTGTGTTGGATTTGAAACGAGCTCTAGAGCTCAAAAAATGGATATTTGATGAAAACGTTGTTTCAGGCTCTTGGGGGTAAAATCAGGCTCATGGGGTCAAAACAGCGAAACCTAATCTCATGATACATGATACCTAGGAAGTATTGGTGATACTTAAGAGCAAACGATACACGATACTTGCCTTTACACAATACACGATACTTGCACTCAGATGATACGATACTAGACGGTCATGATAGGCAATACTACTCTAGGACAATACTTGATACCTCTCTCATACGATACGCGATACCACTCAGGGGTGATATAACGTTTACACGATACATGATACCTTAGGTCATACAATACACTATACCAACTTCCCGTGATACGACACTACGAGGCTCATGATACATGATACTTCAAGATGCATGATATGATACTTGTCCTGGGATGATACACAATATCGGTCGTGACAATACGATACCAACCTTCACGATACACGATACTTGGGAAGTATCACAATACCCGACTAGGTGATACTCGACTCGATGATATATGATACTTGTGAGGTATCGTGATACACGGGGAGATGATACATGATATAAGTCCTGATGATATGATACCAACCTTTGTGATACATGATACTTGGGAAGTATCGCGATACATAATCTAGTGATACATGATACCAAAAATTCCGCAATACAATACTTGTGTATTCACGATACACGATACTCAACCCGACGATACACGTGAGGTATCGTGGCACACAGGGAGACGATACATGATACTCAACAAGTATCACGATACACAACAATTTTGGTATTGTGATACTTGAACTCAATCAATCATGATACTTTGACTTTTTGAAGTCCGAATTCAAAACTTTTTGCAAATATGTGCTCATTGTGCCCTTCTTGTCATCCTTATTTGCCTGTGAAAAATATGTATGCAATATCATGACACCACACACGAAATAATAGGTCGTCTCATGCCGTGTGACTGGTCACACAGTTTTTTGATGTTTTCAAGGCGCAAAGCTCCTCTTCAGTAGTATTTCAGCATTGAACTCTCTCTAGACGCCTTGCTTGCATCTCGGAATGAAAAACAAGGTGCAAATGGTAAATGTTAAGTAAAAATGAAGATGGGAGAAGATGGACATGATGATGGTGATGAAGGTGGAGAAAATGTTGGACTTCGAGGTCTACAAAAGCACATGAATAGCACAAGGAAGAAGAAAAATCTTGGGACACAACACACAATACTGAATGTCTTACCACTATATGTAGAAAGATAAGTAGCCCGTTAGGGCAATAGAGGTAAATACAAGCCGAGGAAAAAAACCCTCCTAAAGAGGGAAAAAAGTACCCCAACGGTCCTAGTGTGTTTACACACATCACTACCGAAATATATCAACAAATCCCCCTTGGGAGTGATGCGGTAAACAAGGAGTTGGCACTCATGTATAAGGAAGTGCCAAGTTATCTGGAATCAATCCACAAAAGGAAGTAAGCCTAAAGCTTTGCGGAAAGCTTCAAACTTCTCCCTAGGTAGAGCCTTCGTGAAAAGGAGTCCAATGTTCTCCTATATGGGCACATATGCCAAGTTGATCTCTCCAAAAGAGAACCTCTGCCAATGCGCTCTTACTGTCAGTGTAGATGGTGGTGGCAGAAGACTGACCTACATCCAAATCATCCATAAGTCATTTGAGCCACACACACTCAACAGTCGTTGTGAAGTCTACCCTATACTCAGCCTCACAAATCGAAGTGGCCACAATAGGCTACTTTTTGCTAAGATAGATAGATAGATAGACAGATAGATAGATAGATACATAGATAGATAGATAGATAGATAGATAGATAGATAGATAGATAGATAGATAGATAGATAGATAGATAGATAGATAGATAGATAGATAGATAGATAGATAGATAGATAGATAGACAGATAGACAGATAGATAGATAGGCAGATAGATAGATAGACAGATAGACAAACAGACAGAGAGACAGTCAGATAGATAGATAGATAGATAGATAGATAGATAGATAGATAGATAGATAGATAGATAGATAGACAGATAGACAGATAGATAGATAGGCAGATAGATAGATAGACAGATAGACAAACAGACAGAGAGACAGTCAGATAGATAGATAGATAGATAGATAGATAGATAGATAGATAGATAGATAGATAGATAGATAGATAGATAGATAGATAGATAGATAGATAGATAGATAGATAGATAGATAGATAGATAGATAGATAGATAGATAGATAGATAGATAGATAGATAGAGAGAGAGATAGAGATAGATAGAGAGATAGCTAGGTAGATAGGTAGATAGGTAGATAGATAGATAGATAGATAGATAGATGAGTAATAGGTGAGCACATAAATGGATAGGTAAATAACTAGGTAATGAGGTATATAGATTGATAAAAGTTATAGATATTTTGTTAACAAAATTAGCCAAAAATATCCCCTTTAGTGGAATGTGTTTTCACTTTTCAAATAACTTAATTTTCCCCTTTGGAGTTGTCAACACTGATTTATGTGTCTAATTTCATGATGTTTGATGAGAGTGCATAATATACTTTGGTAAAGACAAAGGTAAGAGATAGATGGAGAGAAAGACATTACCTTTGTTACTATTTTTAAACATTTTGAGAGTGTGTGTGCACATTTTGTTGCATATATCCATGCGTAAGGGTCTTCATGTATGCCTCAGTATGTGCTTGTGTGTTTGTTTGCATATTTCCCATAGTTTCCTTTAATGGAGCTTGTTGTTGAGATCTCAAACATTCATGAAACATTTCTTTGAAGCTCATGTGTAGTTGCATATTGTCCGAGAGAAGAGAGAGATAAAGACAAGAGAGAGAGGGGAGAGACACAGAGAGAGAGAGATTGAGAGAGAGCACTAACATAGTGTGTAGATGATGCTAAGGGCAATGCATTGAGTATCATGGCAAAAATTAATTACCTACCAGCTTTCAATCTACATAACAATGCTTCTTCATATACGATAGTCTTAACAGTGTTGTATTTCTATGTTATGGCATATGAAGTGTGTGAATGGGTGTTATTCCCATTCACTTGTATTCTTATTCTAGAAATTGAGCATAACATCCATTCACTTGAATAAGCATGCAGTAGGATTGAAGTCGAGTTCCCTCCAAAATTTCATATGGTAGAAGTATAAACAAAGAACCAAAGGATTGAATAGGACATTACACATTCTTTCCTTCATCTTCTTAGAGTAGTTACATCATCTTTTGCTTATTATTGGATCCATTCAATATCTTAAGAGCTAACAGATGTCTCCTTGGTACATGAAAGTATGGGTTGAATTGCATCTTCCACAAAAACAACATCATGATCAATTGACTTTTGTAATTCATCTTCTCTCTAATGAAGATGGAATGGTTACTTCTTATAAGGCAAGTAGGTATACCATTTTTTAAGATTATTCGATTCATTTTTTGAAGACAATTCTTGGATATTCTCATGCTATCACATTACAAGGTCTGATTGAAAATTCCACCTATTCTCTTAGTGATGCTTGTGTGTTGCCTCTTTTGACTTCTTTTTATTGCTAGAAACTTGTTCTTTTAAAATCTCCAAAAACCCTAACAAGGACCATTTGAAACGGAGGTGAAAGTCTTTTCTCAATTTAAATTAATTATGTATTATATTGTAAGCTTATGATATATTATTGAAGAGAGGTTGGATTCCAAATAAGATTGATTACATAATAGGATCATGTGCATATAATATGCCTAAATATATTCTTGGCATTCACTTCATGCACTACCACACAAACAACCATGAATTTTCTCTACAAGGTATAGAGAATACACAACAAAATAGAAAGTTTTCGAAGAGAATGCGAAATCATAAAAAGAAGGTTATCCAATGGAAAAAGTTGTGTAAAGTGGGAGAATCCCACATGCATTATTAACTTCATTCTCATTAGAATAGATTCTTGCATGATGCATATGTTTGACAATTGAGAAGAGTGTTTGAAGAGTCTACCATCATAAGCATATGGCTTTGCTTTTTTACCCGATCATGTTACAAATGGATTATATCACTCAATCTAAGGAAACTAGTTCATTATTTTAACTTGAGGATCTAAATAATAATAGAGCTTAGGTAATTCCCATGTCCTCAAATACATCTAGGAGTTATTTATTCATATAATCGGCATGAAAATACATGGATTTTTTTATGTCATATACTCCAAATAACAATCCAAATATATTTTTTCTATATATAATGTACAATAAATTCTTCAAATCATGCCATATCCAAGACGTTTGATTCTTTTATTATGTAATACTAACATGATCCTTCCATTGTGCACAAGCATCTATCACCTTGAATTACCAATGAAATAGAGATGCATATGCAAACACCATGTAAAGGAGAGAGATAGAGAGAGGGGGGGGTCGTGGAAGGGAGGGGTGAGGGAGGGAGGGAGGAGGAGGGGAGAGAACAAGGGAGGAAGTTGAAGGCCGTAAGGGAGGGGGAGAGGGGAGGGAGGAGGGAGGAGAGAGAGAGAGAGAGAGAGAGAGAGAGAGAAAATCAATTGATCCTAGCCTACCATAGTGATAGAGAAATAGAATTTATTGAGTATGAATTAACGCATACAAACACACATAGAGATAGAGAGAGAGAGAGAGAGATTGTGTATGCTATGTGCGCTTTGACTATGTGTGTCTGGAGTGTGTATGATTGGTTCTTTGTGATAGTCATGTGCTATATGTGAATGTTTGTGTGCATTCCACACACTTTGTGTGAATGTGTGTGTATGTTATGTCATGTGTATATGTTCGAGTTCGAGGACTACACAAGCACATGAACAACACAAGCAAGAAGAAGAATCTTAGAGAACAACACAAAAAGATTGTATTACCGACTGAGTACAAAGATAAGCCATCCATTATGATGATAGCATATATGCAAGCCATAGGAAAAAACCCTCTGAAAGAGGCAAAAAGTTCCTTGATAGTCCTAAGTGTGTTCACACGCATCACTACCAAAATATATCAAACGAGTCCCCCCTGAGAATGATGCGATGAACAAGGAGTTGACATTCATGTATAAGGAAATGACAAGATATGTGGAAAGAATTCAATCCACAAAAGGAAGTAAGCCCAAAGCTTAGTGAAAGGCTTCAAACTTCTCCCTAGGTAGATCCTTTGTGGAAAGATCTATAACATTATCCTGTGTGGGAACATAAGTCAAATTGTTCTCTCTCTCTCTCTCTCTCTCTCATCTCTCTCTCTCTCTCTCTCTCTCTCTCTCTCTCTCTCTCTCTCTCTCTCTCTCTCTCTCTCTCTCTCTCTCTCTCTCTCTCTCTCTTAGAGAGTCTCTCCTTGACATAATGATAGGGCAACTCAATGTGCTTTGTAAGAGCATGGAATGCAAGGTTCCTTCTAAGTACCAATGCACTCTGGCTATCAGTAAAGATGGTGATGGCAAAAGACTGACCAACACCCAAATTAACTAAAAGGTGTTTGAGCCAAACACACTCAACAATCGCTATGAAAGTTTCCCTAAACTCAGTCTCACAACTAAAAGTGGCAATAGTAGGTAGCTTCTTGATCATCAAGATATGCATGAGTTACCAAGCATGAAGCAAAAACTTTTGGTGGACACACAAGTGTCATAACAACCAACCCAATCTGAGTCAAAAAACATGTAAATCTCGAGGTAAACAATCCAAATAGCTAGGCACCACTCAAATAGCAAAAGATGTGCTTAATCACTTGTCGATGTTTTACACCTGGAAAATGCATAAACTTGCTCATCTGGGAGACCACAAACTAAATATTAAATCAAGTATCCAACAACCTTCTAATAGAGAACAATATCAAATGCATCTCACTGCATCATGAAGACTCAATTGTAAACATGTTTCCATGGTAGTGGCAATAAATTTCAATTCTTCAAGGCCAAAATATTGCAATAATGTGTCAATATATTTTGTTTGACACAAAACTATTTCCCCATCAACTTACTTAAATTGAATGCGCAAATAATGATGAAAATGTCCCAAATTTGAAATCTCAAAAGAGGCATGCAAAACAGCCTTAAATTCAGCAATGTGCTTCTCATAAGGACTAATGAGCAACATATCATCATTTACAACGATTAGAAGTGCATCATCTACACGCTTGACATATATGACGCTCTCAGTTGGATTGTTCTCAAATTTGTGTGTTAGCAAGTATGTACATATCTAACTTTTTATATCAAGCACATGGTACTTACTTCAATCCATACAATGCCTTTTCAACATACACACTTTGTTTCCATGCCCTTTCTACGCAAAACCATGGGATTGCAATACATACACTTCTTCATGTAAATCACCTTTCAAGATAGGCCAACAAATGTACATTCCAACCATGATGAGCTTCAAGTGCACAAATGGTACCAATAGTGGTCATTCGGCACGTAGGAGCAAAGGTCTCATCAAAATCAATACCCTTCTCATGAGCATAACCTTTCGCAACAAGCCTACCCTTATACCTATGAATTGTTCCATCAACCTTATGTTTTAGCTTATATACCCATTTAGTGCCAATGTCCTTATTACCAAGAGGCAAATCATATATAGACCAACTACCAATCTTCATAGTCGCATCATATTTTGATTGCATAGCACCCATCCAATTTAATTAATTATGTGCTTCATCAAAAGCTATATGAAAAATTTGCATCTAATTTGCTCTCTCTCAGAGTTTGCACAACCATTTAAGCATAGTTTTGGCCTCTTCTTTGTCAGCTCTAAGTGCATCATGTAATCCTGCATCAGAAATGAATGACCTGTATCATTACTTGAAATCTATAAAGGCTGAGAAATTGCCTCATTAAGACTAGCACTTGATTGTCCATCTATAAGAAGGAGGAGAAAAGTTTCATACACATCCTTTGAACTAACTGATGTCTTCTTGGTACATGAAAGTAAAGGTTGAATTGCATCTTTCACAAAAACAACACCATGACTAACCGAAATGTGTTTATATTTGGTGGATGATACAGATGATAGCCTTTTCTTTCAAAACTATACCATACAAAAATAAATTTCACAATCTTATCATCCAATTTTTTGTGTTGCTCAAGCACTAACGCATATGTTGAACCAAAAACACATAAATAAGAAACTGATGGTTTTCCACCATGTCAATGTTGGTGTAAAACAAGCCTACACACATTGGCTTGGACAATTGGAACCTTGGAAGACTAAAGCTTGAACCCTTGAAGGATATATTCACTTGGAACAATGATCATAGGAACCAATGCTTAATTGGTTATTACTATTTATCTCATGTAAAGTCTATATGACTTTAATCACTCTTGTAAACTCACCTACTTGAGGAAGTCGTGGAAAAGTAGATGGATGATTGAGAGAATATCTCATTCACTTTTAGGTACATGATTCATGGAGATTGACATGGATTTGAAATTCAAAATTTTACTCAATCTCTATATAAGTCACAAGTCAAAAGTCGCGGATGGATCTTCACTCCTACCGAGGCAATTCTGAGTCAATCATTGAGTGTGTGTGAGCTTCACCATAGCCTACACCTCTGAGTACCATTGGGCATCACATTACATGCCAATGGGAATGTACAATCATTAGATTTAATCAATATACATATATTCATAGTCTCTGTTTTCTCTGAGTGACTACCTTCAAGTCTGTCAACTTCCAAGAGGCATATCTCAAGATCTACTGAACCAAATTGGATGATTCAAAGTGCATTGGATTCAGCTCAAAGTCTACTATACACCTACAAAGTTTCAAAGCTATTGGATCTACCATCACAGAGAAATCTCAGTCGGGGTGCTCACTGGTCTGTGACTGTAAGTCTCCTAAAAAATCGGGGGTACACCTTATTTTGCTAAAGTGATTTCTCTGAGTGTGGTTAATCATTTTCTTTC
This sequence comes from Ceratopteris richardii, assembly GCA_020310875.1. Taxonomy (NCBI): domain Eukaryota; kingdom Viridiplantae; phylum Streptophyta; class Polypodiopsida; order Polypodiales; family Pteridaceae; genus Ceratopteris; species Ceratopteris richardii. The sequence goes on from MU263356.1 coordinate 34,930, forward strand.
ATTCCACTTGCAGATGGAAGCTTACTAATTGAATATCCCTAGAAGGAATTTTGCTAATTGTAACTACACTGGTCATACTGAGCATAACACTGAGCAGGTATCAAGACCAAAATAGAAAGTTTTCAAGTCTTGTGAGTTTCAAAGTAGTCTGTTTTGATCAAGTCATTACTCAAACCTTTTTCCAAAGTACATATAGCATATTTTGGTGTTATTTGGAAGCTCAAGGAGTCTACTAAGCATATCTGAAGAGAAGAGAGGGCAGGTGTGAAGCAGGATTTGCAGCATCAACTCAACTTCTGAGTGCATCCAGCCATCACTTCCAACAGTGGTATCAGAGCAAATAAGGTAATCATGGGTGATGGTTTCCCTTCCTTCATTGACAAATTGGATAGAAATAATTACCAGGCTTGGTCATTGAGAATGAAGACTTATCTACAAGGGAGAAGCTTGTATGGATACATATCAGGAGATGAGGAGTTGCCCTCATTCAAGACCAGAGGCCTACCTACAAAGGATGAACATGAGAGGCTCAACCAATGGTGTGCAAAAGATGCTTTGGCAAGGTCATATCTTCTAAACTCTATTTCTGATTTCCTTCTACCTCATGTGAGGAATTGTAAGACTTCCCAAGAGACTTGGGAAACCTTGTCAACATATTTTTCATCAAGCACAAGGGCCAGAAAGAATCAGCTATGGATTGAGTTTACAACTCTTAGGAAGCAATCAAAACAATGTGTCTCAGATTTTGTCACCAAAGTCAAAGACATTGCAGATCAACTTGCAAGTGTTGGAGAAGAAATTGAGGAAGAACAGATAGTCAGACAAGTGATCAATGGACTAAAGGCAGATGACAAGTGGGAGAGCTTTACCACTGCAATGGACTTGTACATGGACATCCAAGCACCTGATCTAACAACTCTGATTGGACAACTCTTTACACAATGAAGCAAAGATCACAAAGAATGGAGAGCAATCAAAAGGTAACAATCCCTCTGCCCTATATACTGATAAGAAGACTAAAGACAAGGGTAAAAGCAAGAAGGTTGATGAAGAAGGCTCTACCTCCCAAGCAAACTATGCAGGGAGAGGTAGATCATCTAGAGGTAGGGGCAGAGGAGGTAAGTCAGGTAGGGGGAGACCCTATAACCAATCTCCATGCAATATTTGTGGCTTGTCTAACCATACTACAGATGAATGCTACAAAAACTACAAGAACCAAAGAGGAAGAGGTCACCAAAGAGGAGGATACTCACAAGGCAGAGGCAGATTCAACCAATCTCAAGGCTACCATGGCTACAACAATAATTACAACAATAACTACAATCACAATGGCAATTATCAAGGTGGATACAGGAATAGGAAGGATTACAACAATTATGCAGAGGAGCAAGATGATTCCTTGTTGATCATGAACATGACATCTAAGTCAGGTATCAATGATGATCATTTGTTCTATATTGATTCAGGTTGCTCTAACCATGTAGCTGGAAATGTTGCCTTACTCTCTGATTTGGAAGAACCCAAAGGCAAGCACCAAGTGCAGACAAGTGATGACACTAAACATTCAGTTGTTAAAGTAGGCAATGTCAAAACAAGTGATGGTAATCAGAATTTACTAAGCAGAGTGTTGTATGTTCCAACAATCACCAAGAATCTGATGAGTGTAGGTCAGATTGTTGAAAAAGGTCTACAGGTCAGGTTCACTCAACATGGTGCATATGTGGAGGATCCAAGACATGGATTCAGAAGGATAGCCAAGGGAGAAAAATCAGGTAGATTGTTCACCTTTGAACTTGAAGACACTAATAATATTGCTTTGTACAACTATAAAGACCAAACCCTATCAGAATTGGAGATTTGGCATAAGAGATTAGGTCACATTGGAGAGAGGACCATAAAGCAGATGAGTAGGGATCAATGTGTGCTTGGGATACCTAATGTATCCAAGCAACACATGATATACAAGTGTGGGGCTTGTCAATTTGGTAAGTCACACAGATTGCCATATACCAAGAAAGGTTTTATGCATGAAGATTATCTGGAATTGGTGCATACAGATGTTTGGGGACCTAGCAAGGAGCCATCCATATCTGGATCAAGGTACTATGTGTCCTTTATTGATGACTATAGCAGATGGACTGTCTTATACTTCATGAAACATAAAGATGAAGTATTTAATTGTTTCAAAAGGTATCTTGCATTAGTTGAAAATCAAACAGGTAGACATTTGAAGAGGCTAAGGTCAGATGGTGGTGGAGAATACTTCTCCAATGACTTTGAAGATTTCTTGCAGGAAAGAGGCATCAAGAGGGAGATTACTACAAGGTACTCACCTGAACAAAATGGGGTAGCTGAAAGGAGGAATAGACTCATTGTAGAGACAGCTAGGTCTATGCTTAATGAGAAAAAATTACCAAATTATCTTGGGCAGAGAGTGTATCTACTGCCACATACTTAATCAATAGGTTGCCATCAAAGACACTTGATGGAATGACACCCTATGAGGCTTGGCATGGTAAGAGACCATCTCTGGATCATTGCAAAATCTTTGGGTGTGTTGCATATGTGCATATTCCCTCACAGGTAAGGGGAAAGCTAGACCCTAAGGCTGAAAAGTGTATCTTCATTGGTTATGATTTGAATGAGAAGGGATACAGGTTTTATAACCCCTCAAACAAAGGCTTCAAGGTAAGCAGAGATGTCATCTTTGATGAAAATGATTCATGGTATGAAAATGAGTGCAGGAAAGTTAGCCTACCTTATGATATGGAAGAAGACTTTCCAAAGCTTATCAGGCAAGAACCAACTCAGAAAGAGGACACAAGCTCAGATGATGAAGACACCATCAACATTGAAGAGTTCAAGGCTTGGAAATCCAAAGGGAAGATGAAGATGAAGCAACTAGAAGATAATCCAGAATCCTCAACTCAAGCTATGAGGAGATCTCAAAGAGAAAAGAAGAAACCTATTAGGTATGGGTATGATACTTCACTTGTAACCAAGCACTCTGTATATCTTGCAAAGGATATCTTGAATGAAGAACCAGGTACATTTGAAGAAGCAATTACTAAACCAGAATGTAAGGAAGCAATGGATGAAGAAATGGAGGCTCTCAAGGAGAGTGATACTTGGGACTTGGTACCCAAGAAGGACTCCATGAAGGTGATAGGATCCAGATGGATCTACAAACTCAAGAGGAACTCAGATGGTACAATAAACAGGTATAAAGCTAGGTTGGTAGCCAAGGGTTTTGCACAAACCCAAGGCATTGATTATGAGGAGACATTTTCTCCTGTGGCCAAGATGCCAACTATCAGAATTATGGTGAGTGTAGCTGCATCCAAGAATTGGAACATGTACCAATTGGATGTGAAGAATGCATTCTTGAATGGATGGATATCTGAAGAGGTTTACATGTCACAACCACCTGGCTATGAGGATCCTAATAAGGTAAATCATGTTTGTAAATTGAAGAAAGCTCTGTATGGATTGAAGCAGGCACCTAGAGCATGGAATTACAGGTTGACAACCTATCTCCTAGATCAAGGATTTGTGATGAGTAAAGCAGATACTTCATTGTTTATAAAAAGGAACAATTCAGAGGTAATATACTTGTGTGTCTATGTTGATGACATCATTATTACAGGAAATGATGTTCAGGGAATTAGACACATCAAAGGACAAATGATGAAGGAATTCAAGATCAATGATCTTGGATTATTGAAGTACTTCCTAGGACTTGAATTAGTCTACACAAATTCAGGTATCTTTATTACTCAGAAGAAGTACATTCAGGATATGGTCAAGAAGTTTAATTTGCAGGAAGCTAAAGTCTCAAACATTCCTATGGAGGTCAACCACAAACTCAGTGCACATGAAGGAGAAGAACTCAAGGATATTACAGGTTACCAAAGTTTGGTAGGTAGTCTTAATTATGCTACCTTAACCAGGATTGATATATCATATGGTCTTAGTGTACTTAGCCAATTTATGCATAAACCAAGAATACCACATTTGGAGGCAGCCAAGAAGATAGTAAAGTACCTGAAGGGAACACAAAATCATGGTTTGTACTTTCCATATTCATCAAACATTGATATTAAGGTATACTCAGATGCAGATTGGGCAGGTTGCAAGGATGACAGGAGGAGTACATCTGGTTACATATGCTTTGCAGGTGATAAACCAATTTCTTGGTCATCCAAGAAACAACCCACAGTAGCTCTATCATCTACTGAGGCAGAGTACAGAGGGCTAGCCAATGCCACTCAAGAAGCCATATGGTTGAAGCTATTATACTCAGAATTGGGCCTATACACAAGGCCACCAATCATATTTGGTGATAACACAAGTTCTCTTCACCTAGCAGCTAATCCAATTTATCATGCTAGGACAAAACACATAGAGGTTCACTACCACTATGTGAGGGAAAAGTTACTTAGCAAAGAAATTCAATTATCATATGTGTACTAATATACAATGTGCAGATTTGCTTACTAAAGCTCTGGATGGAAGCAAGCTATGCAGATTTAAATCCATGATTGGATTGCAGGAAATCATTGAAGACTAGAGATGAAGACTTGAGCCAAAGTGTTTGGCTTGAGGGGGAGCTGTTGGTGTAAAACAAGCCTACACACATTGGCTTGGACAATTGGAACCTTGGAAGACTAAAGCTTGAACCCTTGAAGGATATATTCACTTGGAACAATGATCATAGGAACCAATGCTTAATTGGTTATTACTATTTATCTCATGTAAAAGTCTATATGACTTTAATCACTCTTGTAAACTCACCTACTTGAGGAAGTCGTGGAAAAGTAGATGGATGATTGAGAGAATATCTCATTCACTTTTAGGTACATGATTCATGGAGATTGACATGGATTTGAAATTCAAAATTTTACTCAATCTCTATATAAGTCACAAGTCAAAAGTCGCGGATGGATCTTCACTCCTCCCAAGGCAATTCTGAGTCAATCATTGAGTGTGTGTGAGCTTCACCATAGCCTACACCTCTGAGTACCATTGGGCATCACATTACATGCCAATGGGAATGTACAATCATTAGATTTAATCAATATACATATATTCATAGTCTCTGTTTTTTCTGAGTGACTACCTTCAAGTCTGTCAACTTCCAAGAGGCATATCTCAAGATCTACTGAACCAAATTGGATGATTCAAAGTGCATTGGATTCAGCTCAAAGTCTACTATACACCTACAAAGTTTCAAAGCTATTGGATCTACCATCACAGAGAAATCTCAGTCGGGGTGCTCACTGGTCTGTGACTGTAAGTCTCCTAAAAAATCGGGGGTACACCTTATTTTGCTAAAGTGATTTCTCTGAGTGTGGTTAATCATTTTCTTTCATTCCACTTGCAAATGGAAGCTTACTAAGCTAATTGAATATCCCTAGAAGGAATTTTGCTAATTGTAACTACACTGGTCATACTGAGCATAACACTGAGCAGGTATCAAGACCAAAATAGAAAGTTTTCAAGTCTTGTGAGTTTCAAAGTAGTCTGTTTTGATCAAGTCATTACTCAAACCTTTTTCCAAAGTACATATAGCATATTTTGGTTTTATTTGGAAGCTCAAGGAGTCTACTAAGCATATCTGAAGAGAAGAGAGGGCAGGTGTGAAGCAGGATTTGCAGCATCAACTCAACTTCTGAGTGCATCCAGCCATCACTTCCAACAGTCAAGCCTCATATGGAGTAGTATACTGCAATGCTTTAGCAAGACACTGATTAAGTACATATGTTGCATACATAATAGCCTCGAGCCAAAAGCTATGTGCTAAAAGCCTGACTTTCAAGCATACACCTTGCCATTTCCTAAAAAATTAAATGTTCTTTCTCTGTACAACTCAATTTTATAGGGGTGCATATGGCACTATACATTTATGTTTTAACCCATGCTTATCCACAAATGCATTAAACTAAGAAGACATACAATGCATTGATGTTTTAACCCACACTTATCCAAAAATGCATTAAACTAAGAAGACATACTTCCCCCCTCAACCAAAATAGAGGATACTCATTTTACATGTTGATAGATTTTCAACCATAGACATGAATTGTTTAAAGCACGTAAATACTTCTGACTTTGCTTTCAATGGATAAACCCATGTATGCTTCGAAAATTAATCAATGGAAGCCATGAAGTATAGGTAACTCCCAAATGAAGGTGTTGACATAAGATCACAAACATCACTTTGAACAAGCTACAATTCATATACAGCTCTAATTGAACCATCTTTGGGGAAGGAAGGATGTTCCATTTTATCCAAAATGCAAACTCACAAACATGCTTACAAGGTGCCTCAAGATTGGGCAAAGAGAACAATATTTCAAAATTTCTACAAGCGAAGCAAACTAGAAAAATTTAGATGACCAAAGTGTACATATCAAAGTTTTGCATCTTAACATGAATTGTGCATGTTGAATCACTATCAAATTTTGCATAATCCATGAGCTTATACGACCCACAACGCAAATTGCTAGAAGCAATGATAACATTACCATTCAAGAAAGCATGAACTATACATTTGCCATCAATAAATTTAATCAATCTTAGATTAGGGTTTGACTTTTGGCATTGAATCTTTTCCAAGTAAATGTTTTTAATTGATTAACCTTAGATTACCATTTGGCTTCTCTCTTGAATTTCTTTTCATGTGATGAAGTGTTATATATTGTTGGATAGCTCTGATTGAGCTCCTCAAGAATACATAAAAATAAGTTTTACAAAAAAATGACCACCTTTGATTAGTTTGAGTAGCCTTTGACCAATCTTCAACCAACACATTTCACACGTGACTGGGCTTCACCTAGTGGAAGGTTGCTATTGATTTTGTTAACGAGCCCACACATGAGCATGCCTACATATACACATGCACACCCATGCAAACACACATATACATGCACATGTAGACATGCACTTACACAAGCATATACATGCACATACATGCACGTTACTCACACATACATGCATGTTCAATATACATACACATCCATATATACATAACTACACACACATGTGCACATATGAATATGCTTGCACACCTTCATGCTTACATATACTCAACTAGACTTGCATGCATACATACACATTCTTGCACACATATATATACACCTGCAATCATACACACATATAGCCAGACATGCATATCTACACACACATACATGCACACATATACATAAATATATAGTCTTATATTCGAGTAGGTTGGGAAATGCAACAACCACATCCACACCCATACATACACACACATACATACATACATACACATGTATGTATGTATGTTTGTATGTATGTATGCATGTTTGTATGTATGCATGGATGCATGCATTTGCATGCATGCATGTATGTATGTATGTATGTATGTATGTATGTATGTATGTATGTATGAATGTATGAATGCATATGTATGTATGTTAGGTATGTAGTATGTATGTATGTATGTATGTTATGTATGTATGTATGTATGTATGTATGTAGGTATGTATGTATGTATGTATGTATGTATGTATTGTATGTATGTATGTATGTAGGTATGTATGTATGTATGTATGTATGTATGTATGTATGTATGTATGTATGTATGTATGTATGTATGTATGTTATGTATGTATGTATGTTATGTATGTATGTATGTATGTAGTGTATGTATGTATGTATGTATGTATGTATGTATGTATGTAGTTGTTGTATGTATGTATTGTATGTATGTATGTATGTATTGTATGTATGTATGTATGTATGTATGTATGTTATGTATGTATGTATGTATGTATGTAATGTATGTATGTATGTATGTATGTATGTATATATATATATAGATATTATATGTGTGTGTGTGTGTGTGTGTGTGTGTGTGTGTGTACATACATACACACACACACGCACATACATACATACATAATACACACACATACATACATACATACATACATACATACATACATACATACATACATACATACATACATACATACATAGAGGTACGTAGGTATAGGTATATGTTATGTATATGTATATGTATATGTATAGGTATCGGTATATATATGTGTGTGTGTGTGTGTGTGTGTGTGTGTGTGTGTGTGTGTGTGTGTGTGTATGTGTGTGTATGTGTGTGTGTGTGTGTGTTTGTGTGTGTGTGTGTATATATATATATATATATAACCATACCGTACCAAACCTCCTTGCCATATATATAACCATACCGTACCAAACCTCCTTGCCATGTACTGTACACGAACCGTTCACGGTACCATACATACCGTACCAAACGCACTATACCACCTTGGCTTCGACTTAAGTGAGAATGACTGAAGGTCTATTCTCAATATAAAGAGATGGCTGCACACAAACAGTTTCTCACAGCATCCACTCTTAATGCATCAATCACATTAAGCTGAATACAAAGCAGTACTTTACAATAGTTGTCAAAGGCTCATATACACAAGGAACATCATAGACATACACTTGCATAAGTATTTTACTTATCATCTTTGAACCTTCCGAGTTCACTTTGTCTCATACAAGAATGTATTATTCTCTTTCATATCACCTTCATGTACAATTCAGCTATACATACTGTATCTTCCACAATAATGAGTACAACCATTTGTTAAACTTTTGGTTGGACACAGATTGTTTGTTTATGCTGCACTAAAGTAAAGCTTCACAATCAATCACTGTTGGCACCTTATAAGAAGAAAAAATATAGTGCATTTCGAATACAAGGTCAATCAACTCTAGTCACTGAAAAGAAACCAACTGTAGTTGTGCACTTTGCAATAAGTAAGTACTGAACTTCAATACTTCGAATGTATGATTCATAAACCAACTTCTATCTTGTCGAGATGCTATATTCAATAGTGGTTATTGTGAGTCTTTAAACAGACATCCAAACAGGAGACGTTTGATTAGCAATACCTGCAGATGACCTTTGCACAGCAGTACACATTCGTTCTTTGTTTCAATTAAGCCATTACTAATAGATGATTATTACATCTTCATACCGACATGAAACACAAGTGAACCTCAATCACATCAATCTACAACTGGAGAACTTCTATTAAGCTTGTATCTACTTTATGCATTCACATAATGCTTCAGCCCATGAACGATTCAACTATGAAGCTTCGTTTCACCTTATGGTACACATAGTACCTCAACCTTTTGTAGATTATTGCAGCATCTTTGATAGCAACAGCTAAGTTCAATCCTCTCTTTCACTGTGAACTCAAGACAAATACCTCGACCTTTTCCGCACCTTCGCCCACTATTAGCACCCATATTCAATGCAAACTCGATCATCTCCTACAATAGCCCATAAACTTGCAACAATAAACGTGTCGTGAGAGAAGAGAGAAATCAGAGTATTCCAAACAACATTTATTAAACATATTCATAGATATACATACACATGCATATGTACGTGCGTACATACATACATACACACATACATACAAACATACATACATACAGACACACATACACACACACACACACACACACACACACACACACACACACACACACACCCCCACCCCATGTGTGTATATACCTGCACATGCACACACTGACACATATACATTAATATGCCTGCACACACATACATGTATATACCTACACATACACACATATATATATGAATATACCCGCACACACAAACACCATACATGTATATACCTGCACATATACATTTCCAGCAAGCTACAATGTACATTTCCATACATATATATATCTGCACATATACATACATGCATGCGTGCATTCATGCATGTGTGTGTGTGTGTGTTTTTTTTTGTTTTGGCGGGGGGGGGGGGGGGGGGGGGGGGGGGGGGGGGGGGGGGGGGGGGGGGGGGGGGGGG
>MU263357.1:0-25000 GCA_020310875.1 Ceratopteris richardii
GGTTTTCTTGAATTTTCTATTCCCCTATGGTAATATATATACCATACTTCATGTATCCATACATAATCCATGGGAAGCCTCTTCAATGATCTCTTTACTTACTCTCAAAAGTGGAGTTTGGCTAAAATTAGCACTTGAAAGTTTTTTTCAAAAAGTGTGGAAAGGGGGCTTTGAGGAAGTAAAATTCCTCTTTAACTTATCCTTTTAATGAGTCTAATGATTCCATTATGAATTCCATAGGATATACTCTCAATATGTATACTTCTCTCCATCCATCCATACATAATGCACCTCTTTTTCACTCCTCCAAAGTAGGAACTTATTAAAATTAGGTGCTCAAATTTTTCTCAAAGAGTGATGGAAACTCCCATCATACTGAGACAAGTTTTGGATTTCTTGATTTTATATCAAAGTCCATACACTATACTATATGTATGCATGATCTTTCCTACCAATCTCTCGATAATCACTCTTCATTTTTCTTTCCCAAATTGGCTATTTATCAAAATAGTTCTTGAAATTTATGTGAAAAGCATGAAAACAGGCTATTTTGGAGGTGTCTAAAACTTATGCTTATTGTATTGATACATTCATTAACTTTAAATGGAGTACATATCTCATAATCCCCACATACATACTTTTCCTTCGAAATTGGTCATCCAACCCATTCTTTTCTTCCTCTGGAAATGAGGATTGATACAAATTCAAATTCAATGCATACATAGAATAAGGATGTTGTCCTTTTCTCCTCTACAACTATAAGTGCCATAGATGGCCCCTCATGGATGTGTCCCTAGAATGAGATCGTGTTGATCTATTTAGGTAGTGATGTGTGTGGACACTCTAGGACGGCCGGGGAAACTTTTTCCCTCTTTAGGAGGTATTTTTCCATGGCTTGCATATACTGTTGGAGCAAGTCTATGACAAGCCTAAGTATTGGCTTGAGTCTCACAAAGTCTTAGAAGAAGCTTAAAAAAGGAGACTATGTAAAGTTCACTTGTGAACTACCTCTTATAACTTTTGAAGAGTTTACTTAATGTAAAAGTAAGAGAATCTTAAGTGGTTGAGTCCACTTGATCAAGAATGGAAAGAGGAGCCACGAATTCGTGATTTGTGGTAGGTAGAGAATCAAATCAATCATTGATTGATTGGAGAGTGATTGAGGGAAGTTAGCCTCCCAAACTCAAGTATAAATAGATGGCAATTTTAGTCGTGGTTAGAGAGACCTATGTGAAGACCTCCAAGAGCTGAGCTTTATGCCATATCAAGGTGCGATTACAAGGCACACATATTATCAGTAAGTCATTGTATTGTACAAGCAATATACTTTCATTTTCATGATTATTTGAGTTCATCTTTCCATGTTCTTGTGAAGTGTACTACTCACTGCCATTACTCTCAGTTTTCTCAGTCAGCTTGCAGAGATGTTTCCTCTGAGCTTGGTGCATCATTTTCAGTGATTTAACTTGGTAAAGTTAGCTCTATAAGTCTACTATATGCTCATAAATTTTCATATCATTTGCATGTTGCAATATTCAGTTATGTTCATTTTAAGTCAATAGGGTCTGTTCATCTTCACCTCTCTGTCAGGTACCCGACTTTTTCACTCATCTTGTCAGAGGTGTTTATCAGTGGTTACTTATTCAAATTCAGTGATTTAAAGCTTGTTGGATTCAGAATACTGTTTAGTATACCATACAAATTTTCATAATCATTGGATTTCTACATTTTGAGGTATGGTGATTTTTTTGCTCACTGGTCTATTTCTGTAGCAGCCCGTGAAAATCGGGATGATGTCATCACTTGTTAAAACTCATTCTCATTGTGCTTTGTTATTTTTGATGAGATTACTCTTGAAAGTTAGCTCTTTAAGCTAACTAGACTTCCTCAAGAGGAATTGAGCTAATTGCTGCTGTGCTCAGAGAATTATGTAAAACACTGGACAGGTGTATGAACCAAGAATAGCAGTTTTCACCTCTGAGCTAAGTCCAACTTATCTGTTTTGATTTATCTTTTTGAGAGTGATCTTCCAAGGTACATAGGGTGTCTAATACATCCATTGGAAAGCTAAAAGGGCCCACCATATACTCCTGGAGTTCATTTGGCTAGTGTAGATCAAGGATTTTGCAACACCTCTTCATCTTCAAGCACATACCTATCCATCTCTTCACAGTGGTATCAGAGCAAGGTTGGACAACATGGCAGATGGATTTCCTTCATCAATTGACAAATTGGACAGAGGTAACTACTCAGCTTGGTCATTAAGGATGGAAGCTTATCTCCAAGGTAGAAGTTTATATGGTTATGTGGCTGGAGATGAAGTTATGCCAAGTTTCAGGAACAAAAGTCAACCAACACAAGAAGAGCAAGAAAGATTGAGCACATGGTGCTCCAAGGATGCACTTGCAAGGTCTTATCTCCTCAACTCTATCTCAGATTTTTTGTTGCCTCACATTAGAAGTTGTAAGACATCTCAGGAAGTGGGATGCACTTGAAGCTTTCTTTTCTTCAAGTACCAAAGCTAGGAAGCATCAACTATGGCTGGATTTCACAACTCTCAAGAAGGCTCCCAAACAAAATGTGGCTGATTTTGTCACAAAGCTCAAGGACATAGCGGATCAGTTGGGAAGCATTGGAGAGGTAATAGATGAAGAGCAAATTGTAAGGCAGTTCATCAATGGCTTGAAGGCAGATGATAAGGGAAGCATTCACCACAGCTATGGATTTGTACATGGACATGCATGTACCTGATTTCAACACACTCATTGGACAACTACTTACTCAAGAGGCAAAGCTTATCAAAAATGGAGAAAGCTCTAAAGGTAATCAATCTTCAGCTTTATACACGGATAAAAGCAAGTCTAAAGATAACAAAGGAAAGGCAAAGAAAGTGGATGATGAAGCAGGTACATATCAAGCTAACTATGCAGGTAGAGGAAGACATGGCAGAGGTAGAGGCATCCAAGTCATGTTCTATTTGTGGATTAACTAATCATACAACTAAAAATTGCTTTAGAATTCCAGGAATCAAAGAGGCAGAGGATACAATAGAGGAAGTTATGGCTACTCAAGAGGAAGGTTCAACAACTACCATGGCAACTACAACAACTACAATCATTCAAACTATCAAGGAGGCTACAAAGGAAGGAGAGACTACAATAACTACACAGAAGACTCAAACAAAGAGGATTCATTATTGATCATGAACATGGCTATGCCACAAGGTAAATCTGATGAGCATGTTTTCTACATAGATTCAGGTTGTTCAAATCATGTGGCAGGAAATGTGGCACTCCTATCAGATTTAGAAGATCCAAGGAATAAGCATGAGGTACAAACAGGAGATGATACAAAACATCCTGTGGAAAAATAGGCAATGTCAAAGCACCTGATGGAAAAATCAACCTACTCAGTAAGGTACTCTATGTCCCTACCATTACAAAGAATTTGATAAGTGTTGGGCAGATAGTAGAGAAAGGGTTGCAAGTCAGGTTCACAAAAGCAGGAGCATTTGTTGAAGATCCAAGTCAAGGATTCAGAAGAATTGCAAAAGGTGAAAAGACAGGTAGATTGTTCACATTTGAATTACAAGACACTAGAAACATTGCTCTCTTTAATTATGGTAGTCAGACACTCACAGAATTGGAAGTATGGCACAAAAGGTTAGCACATATTGGTGAAAGGTCATTAAAGCAAATCTGTAGGGACCAAAGTGTACTTGGACTTCCTAATTTGTCAAAACAACATATGATTTATAAGTGCAGTGCATGTCAATTTGGAAAGTCTCACAGGTTACCATTCATGAAGAAAGGTCATATGCATGGAGATCTCTTGGAGTTGGTTCATACAGATGTATGGGACCTAGCAAGGAAGCTTCAATATCTGGATCAAGGTATTATGTTTCCTTTATTGATGATTGCAGCAGATGGACTATCCTATTCTTTATGAAACACAAAGATGAAGTTTTTTCATGTTTCAAAAGATATTTGGCTCTTGTGGAGAATCAAACAGGTAAATCACTAAAAAGGCTAAGGTCAGATGGAGGGGGAGAATATTTCTCCCATGAGTTTGATTCTTTCTTCAAGAAAGAGGAATCAAAAGAGAGGAAACTACAAGGTACACTCCTGAGCAAAATGGAGTGGCAGAAAGGAGGAATAGGACAATTGTTGAAGCTGCAAGGTCTATGTTAAATGAAAAGCATTTACCTAATTACTTATGGGCTGAGGCTGTATCTACAGCCACTTACTTGATTAACAGGTTGCCTTCAAAATCCCTTGATGGGATGACTCCATATGAGGCTTGGAATGGAAGAAGACCAAGCTTAGATCATTGTAAAATTTTTGGATGTATTGCTTTTGCTCATGTTCCTTCACAGGTTAGAGGCAAGATGGATCCAAAGGCAGAAAGGTGTGTATTTATTGGATATGACAACAATCAAAAGGGCTACAGGTTATACAACCCTACCAACAAAGGATTCTTGGTAAGCAGATGTAGTTTTTGATGAGAACAATTCATGGTATGAAGATTCATGCAGAAAGGTCAATTTACCATATAATCTTGAAGAAGATTTTCCAAAGCTTGGTAGAGAACAACCGAAGATTGAAGAACAAGACACCTCAGAGGATGATGAAGAATCTCAGATGGAAAAGATCAAAGCATGGAAGTCTAAAGGTAAAGCAAAATTGCAGGAACTTGGACATGAGGAAGAATCATCACATCATGGCCTAAGAAGATCTATGAGGGAAAAGAAAGAACCAGAAAGGTATGGGTTTGACACCTCATTAGTAACTAAACATTCTATCTACATAGCACAGGACATAAACCAAGAGGAGCCATCATCATTTGAAGAGGCCAAAGCAAAAACAGAATGGAAGCATGCAATGAAGGAAGAGATTGAAGCACTTGAGGAAAACAACACTTGGGATTTGGTGCCCAAGACTTCATCCATGAAGGTAATAGGCTCAAGATGGGTCTATAAACTCAAGAAGAATTCTAATGGTTCAATTAACAGGTATAAGGCAAGGCTTGTGGCAAAAGGCTTTGCACAAACTCAGGGAATTGATTATGAGGAGACTTTCTCTCCTGTGGCAAAGATGCCTACTATTCGGGTTTTGCTTAGTATTGCCTCTTCCAAGAATTGGAAGATACTTCAACTAGATTTAAAGAATGCATTCTTGAATGGTTGGATAACAGAAGAGGTATATATGGCACAACCACCTGGTTTTGAGAATCAAGTTTATCCTGATTATGTGTGTAAACTTAACAAAGCATTGTATGGTCTCAAGCAAGCTCCAAGAGCTTGGAATTTCAGGCTTGTTTCATTCTTGCAGGACAAAGGCTTTCAACCAAGCAAGGCAGATCCTTCACTCTTTATAAAAAAGAGTAATTCCGAGGTCATCTATCTATGTGTATATGTAGATCGTATTATATTGACAGGAAATGATGCAGATGGTATGAAGAAGATCAAAGATCAGATGAGAGAAGAGTTCAAGATAAGTGATTTGGGTTCACTTACCTACTTCCTAGGTTTGGAAGTTGTCTACAAAGATCATGGTTTGTTTCTCACTCAAAGGAAGTACATTAAGGACATGTTGGCAAAATTCAAGATGCAAGATTGTAAGATTGCAGGTACTCCAATGGAGGTCAATCACAAATTGAGCTCACATGAAGGTGAACTCATAGAGGACATCACATCATATCAAAGTCTAGTGGGTAGTCTCAACTATGCCACATTGACAAGAGTAGATATATGTTACAGTGTGAGTGTGCTAAGCCAATTTATGCACACACCAAGGAAACCACATATGGATGCTGCCAAAAGGATTCTCAAGGATCTCAAAGGAACCATAAATGAAGGACTTTATTATCCTTATGTATCTGATTTAGGTTTGAAGCTATTTTCTGATGCAGATTGGGCTGGCTCCAAGGAAGATAGAAGGAGCTCTTCAGGTTATCTTACCTTTGCAGGTTCAAAGCTTATTTCATGGTCATCCAAGAAGCAACCCACAATTGCTCTCTCTTCTACTGAAGCTGAATATATAGGTCTTGCCATAGCTACACAAGAAGCTATGTGGATGAAGACATTATTCAAAGATCTTGGACTGGAGTTTGGAACTCCAACTATTTTGGTGACAATATGAGTTCTATTCATTTGGCTGCTAATCCTATTTTTCATGCAAGGACTAAACATATTGAAGTTCATTATCACTATGTACGAGAAAAGGTTATAAGCAAAGAGATTCAAATATCATATGTGTCCACTCATCAACAATGTGCAGATATTCTAACCAAAGCATTGGATGGTACAAAGCTTTGCAAATTCAAGGCTATGATTGGTTTGCAGGTAATCTTGGAAGATTGAAGACCTCAAGCATACTTGGCTTGAGGGGGAGCTGTTGGAGCAAGTCTATGACAAGCCTAAGTATTGGCTTGAGTCTCACAAAGTCTTAGAAGAAGCTTTAAAAAGAAGACTATGTAAAGTTCACTTGTGAACTACCTCTTGTAACTTTTGAAGAGTTTACTTAATGTAAAAGTAAGAGAATCTTAAGTGGTTGAGTCCACTTGATCAAGAATGGAAAGAGGAGCCACGAATTCGTGATTTGTGGTAGGTAGAGAATCAAATCAATCATTGATTGATTGGAGAGTGATTGAGGGAAGTTAGCCTCCCAAACTCAACTATAAATAGATGGCAGTTTTAGTCGTGGTTAGAGAGACCTATGTGAAGACCTCCAAGAGCTGAGGTTTATGCCATATCAAGGTGTGATTACAAGGCACACATATGTATCATTAAGTCATTGTATTGTACAAGCAATATACTTTCATTTTCATGATTATTTGAGTTCATCTTTCCATGTTCTTGTGAAGTGTACTACTCACTGCCATTACTATCAGTTTTCTCAATCAGCTTGCAGAGATGTTTTCTCTGAGCTTGGTGCATCACTTTCAGTGATTCAACTTGGTAAAGTTAGCTCTATAAGTCTACTATATGCTCATAAATTTTCATGTCATTTGGATGTTGCAATCTTCAGTTATGTGCATTTGAAGTCAACAGGGTCTGTTCATCTTCACCTCTCTGTCAGGTACCCGACTTTTTCACTCATCTTGTCAGAGGTGTTTCTCAGTGGTTACTTATCCAAATTCAGTGATTTAAAGCTTGTTGGATTCAACTTACTGTCTAGTATAACCATACAAATTTTCATAATCATTGGATTTCTTTTGAGTTATGGTGATTTTTCTGCTCACTAGTCTATTTCTGTAGCAGCCCGTGAAAATCAGGATGATGTCATCACTTGTTAAAACTCATTCTCAGTGTGTGCTTTGTTATTTTTGATGAGATTACTCTTGAAAGGTAGCTCTTTAAGCTAACTAGACTTCCCCAAGAGGAATTGAGCTAATTGCTACTGTGCTCAAAGAATTATGTAAAACACTGGACAGGTGTATGAACCAAGAATAGCAAGTTTTCACCTCTGAGCTAACTCCAACTTATCTGTTTTGATTTATCTTTTTGAGAGTGATCTTCCAAGGTACATAGGGTGTCTAATACATCCATTTGCAAGCTAAAAGGGCCCACCATATACTCCTGGAGTTCATTTGGCTGGTGTAGATCAAGGATTTTGCAACACCTCTTCATCTTCAAGCACATACCTATCCATCTCTTGACATATACCCCTATTGCCATAAGAGGATACTTATCTTTTGTTTGAGTTAGACATCTGCGGGAGCACGTTAACAGCACAAGGAAGAAGTAGTAGCTTGAAGCACAACACACAATACTGAATGTATTATCAATAGAATGTACAAAGATAAGTGGCCCGTTAGGGCAATAGGCATATATACAAGCTGGGGGAAAAACTCCTAAAGCCCAAAGCTTTGTGGAAAGCTTCAAAGTTCTCCCTAGGCAGAGCCTTCCTTAAAAGGCTTGCAACGTTCTCCTGCATGGGCACATATGCCAAATTGATCTCCCCTACAGAGAAGTTCTCCCTAACATAATGATAATGCACCTCAATGTGCTTAATGCAAGCATAGAACACACGGTTCCACACAACTGCCGGTGGGCTCTGGATTTTAGTGAAGATGGTGGTGGAAGAAGAGTGACCGACACCCAAATCAGCCATAAGGCATCCAAGCCGCACACACTCATCAGTCATTGTGAAAGCTGCTCTATACTCAGACTCACAACTAGAAGTGGCCACAGTAGGCTACTTCTTCTCAGCCAAGATATGCATGAGCTACCAAGCATGAACTAAAACCACTAGTGACCACACAAGTGTCATAGCAACTAACCCAATCATGCTCAGAAAAAGCATGAAAATCTAGTGGTAGTGATCCCCCTTGGGATAAAACAATCCAAGTAGCCAGGTACCACTCAGGTAGTGAAAGATGCACTTAACCTCCTGCCAATGCTTTGACACCTGGGAAATGCATAAACCTGCTCATTCGAGAAAGCAAACTGAATATCTCGTAGAGTTATGCATAAGTAAATCAAGCATCCAATAGCCTGATGATAGAGAACAACATCAAATGCATCTCCAACATCATGAAGACTCAATCATAAACCTCTCTCGATAGGAGTGGCAATAGGCTTACAATATTCAATGCCAAACACAGCAATAATGTGTCAACATATTTCATTTGACACAAAGCCATTCCACCATCAACTTTCATAACTGAATGGCATTGCCCAAATAGTGATGCAAATGCTCCAAATCAAACATCGCAAATGAGGCATGTGAATCAGTCTTGAAATCAACAATATGCTTCTCATGAGGATGAGTGAGTAGCATGTCATCAACATACACCACAATGATCAAAAGTACATTATTAGCACACTTAACATATAAGGTTCCTTTAGTTGGACTGTTCTCGAAACCATGTGCAATGAGATAGGCAAGGGGACATGTTGGCTATTACGGAAAGCATGATCCCCATTACGGTGGCGGCTATTACGATGGCAGACATTCAGGCTATCACGAAAGTCATGGTGGGTATAGAGGGGGCCATGGTCATCTATGAGTCTGCTTGTCCATACGACTTTAGCAAGGTTGCCTTCTATGTGTAGGTGTTTCCAGTATCTGCCTTGACTGCCAGCATATAAATAACGGATGAATCATACGTAGGACGATTCCATCCTTTTTAGCAGCAAAATAACTGCTCTTTGCACATCTATTCTCTACCCTAGTTGAGTCGTCGTCTTGTTGCTGTGTGTAGTGTAGGATCGCCTTGTAGCGTTGAGAAGGGCTGGCATGATGTATATATCTATGATTGCTTTATTTTCAATTTTCTTATCCTTTATATTTCTATGTTACAAGTAAGGAACAGTTTTCTGATTTCTTGATCGTCCACATCTGTCTGGAGATGTAGGCTACAAAGATATACAACATGTGATGTGACCTAGGGGTTGATTTGTTTTCTTTCTCGAAAGTTTTATGGATAGGCATGGGGAATGGATCTGATTGTGAGGATATGTTTTGAGTCATTAATTTTTCTATTGTTGAAGAATTGGAAAAATGGATAACTAATTGCTGCACAGGATGCATGAGATGCTTTATCACTCAGAAAACAGGTAACATGAGGCAAATGTCTGCATGTCTTCAACGACTTCCAGAAACAAGAACAAAACTCATGATGGACATTTATAGAAATCAACAAGAGAACTAAATATGTTGTTTCAATTATTTATATTTCAGTTATACATTCTCTTTGAAAAACAACAAAAGTATTGTGTATGCAATTTTCAATCATACATTTGGATTATATATTCAATTATTTATATTTCGATTATATATATGTATTTTCAAATTTATAGTTCAGTGTTTAGATTTCAATTATATGAGATTTAGTTAAGTAGAACCGTTATTTATGCCCATTTATGCCCATTATATATACCAGTTACATCGTAGATCTGTTTACTAATGGGATATGAAAGAGGAAAATGTTCGTAGTATTTCTTTTAACCGTGAGAAAGCATAAGTCTGTTAATGAAAACGGAATAAGAAAGGCCGTGAGGCTTGAATACTCAAAAAAGGTTCTGAATTAGACTACTGCTATAGCGAGGTGAGGAAAGATAAGGTGCATTCATTCAATGTGCCCTATGCGATTTCTATAGCTCAAAACCATTTTCTAGAGTTTACTGATCTTCAGAAGAAATGAGTACATTGACTCATAAGATGTCAAAATATTTCCCTGAAAAGTTATCCACAGAAAGCAATGAATGTACATTGAGGACGCACCATTAATGATGCTGAAGTGAGCGATAAAGTTTGGCAATGGAAATTAGGGCAATGTTCAGATAGATGAATGGTCCCAACAGCTTTCGGGGAGATGTAATTATAACATGAATTGATGACGTACAAGAAGCATACAAGCACGGAATTGGTGAGATCATTACATGTTTTAGCACGATTTGGACGTTATTTTAGATCATAAGGAAGGGGAGAATACTTCTCCCATGAGTTATTTGCATGCAAGTAGCATAAGGGACAATTTACATGCAAGTTCACTTCGCTTCATGATTGAGTAATAAATAGGAAAAATATGAACATCTCAATGCAATTAGAGAAATGCTATATAAGATAATATCGTCAAACGACAATTGAGATGCCACTTGTACCGTGAGTTGACGACAGGGAAACAAAAACCTCGTGTGTTTGAACTTTAGAGGAAGCACCGAGATATTTGCACATTTTACTTTTAAACGTGAAAGATCAATATGGTTCTAGTGAAACATAACAAGATGCAGATATCAGGAATGGTTAACATTCGTGAAAGATCATTATGGTTCTAGTAAAACATAACAAGATGCAGAAATCAGGAATGGTTAACATTGCCGGATGAAGAAATCAAGGTGAAGAAAATAAGGAATCGATCTCAATGGTTCGAGTACATCGAGAACCCGAAGAATTTGGACTATGGATTAGGAGACCCATTAGAAGAATCCTGACATAGAATAAAGAAATAACAATAGAAATGTATAAGGATGTAAAGGTGATGTCTACATTAAAAAAGAATGGATATTGTAAAGATAATGTCTACATTGATATCTACATAAATAATATAAAATCTCAAATGTTTTCCTAGAAAGAGATTGGATAAAAGAAACCAAGAAATAATACAAACTTCCTTGAAAGGGGACGATTGGAGAGATTAGCATAAATGGACATTTTTCTATTAAAGAATAAAATGATATCCATGAGCACCTGGTGTTCTCATTGTAAGAAATTTGTTAAATGAAATTGCCTTCCGTCTTTGAAACAATGGGTAGACCGAACTGCTCATGATTAGCATTTGAAGGTAATTGTGAAATGTAGGAAGGATATGTTAATCATGAAAATGAAGCACCTCGAACACTAGCCGTGTGCGTGTAACATATGGAGCCGAGAATTACTTATGATATAAGATTATTGCACATTTAAAGGGACGGATGCAATTCAAAGCAAGCATTTAATAAGAGTAGTACCTACTTTTATTCCATATATAGTGCATGAACAATGAAGGAGATCACTTTAGGAAGCAAAGTAGGCTCCCACTGTCAAAGAATAATTGTATTCGCAAAGATGTAATTGGACTTATGCATATGAAATATGGGCTTCCAATATAGAGCCACCGCTTCCGCAAAGAAGGTATTATGTGACCCTGATCTATTAGGATGGGATATGTCGCTCTATTTCAAAGAGAGAAGATCAAATGTCCTCATAGACTTATGAAGAGAAAAACCCAATTGAATGATTTATATAGCTACAACAAAAATAAAAACAGACTTAAGATTAGATGGAAGGAAAAATGTTCACATCTCAATGCAATCAGAGAAAAATTTTCTTGACGGCAATTGGAGAGCTGTACCATGAGTTGATGCGACCTTATATAAGAAAAATTTTCTTGACGGCAATTGGAGAGCTGTACCATGAGTTGATGCGACCTTTTTCCCCCAAAGGGAAGTCCAAGCAAGACCTATTCTTCCATGCTTTAATTAAAAAAAAAAATCACCAATACAATGAAGGGGCAAAGCAACCATCAGATCCCTAATATGCCATGTAGGGGAAGGATTGGAAACACGAACAACAGCGGCAAAGATTAAGAGCAACTCGCATGGGGAACAACTTATAATCACTATTGCAAAGTTATTAGGAACAAAAAATCCTACCCATAATAAGCGATCAATTTCTTCTTTCACTAAGGTTTCATGGTTGGGATTCATTCATTTTTGTTCTTGGATTACTAGACAAGCATTGGGTTGAAGTTGAACCCCGTGTTGGTGCAGCTTGGGATCTAAACCGTACACATCACAATATATTTGAGTAACCAATAGATCTGAATAACCGTACATATATTTGAATAACCGTACATATCTGTGCAGTACCATGAAACTATATTTTAATAAACCGTACATATGTGTGTAGTCCCATGAAAATTTGTGTGATGCCAATAAATCTATTCAAAATGTGTTGGATATATTTGCACAAGTTTTGATTATCGACGGGTTTTAGCAAGTACCGATAATGCAAATTTAGAGCTGATCCTTCAGGACACATAGGATCATCCCATGCATCCTCCATACTTGACAAGAGATCTTCATTATCTGAGGAATAAGTATCATCTTCTATTGTAATCGAACTCTCGCTTCGGAACATTAGTATTGTGAAACAATAATATTAACGTAACCATCGAATGGACCACATATTTTGAGAAGTGAGATTCTTTATCTTAACCTAGACCATCTAACATATGTGGTGGTTTTACTATAGTAGGTAAACAGTTATATGACATTGATGCGTGATCAAAGATAATATGGTGTTTCTATCATCTTTTGTGAAAACTTTAAGTTTGCATTGCCCAATCCTAGTGAGCTTTTGCTTGCTTTATCCATGGTCTTCAAAATAAAAGGTTACATTCATCTTTTCTTTATGTCGATTCAACGACCATTCAAAAAGTGGAATGTTTCACTCGGATAGGAATATCTTTTGACACGTTATATGTGAGACTGGTCAGCCTTTTGCATATAAAGAAGTGGTAGATGAATATCGTTCCACCCCTGTGCGATGACAAAAAGGTAGAGTATCCACCATCAATAAAAACATTATAAATTGCTTTGTTTTTATAAGATATAGTTATCAAGTGTAATACTTCAGCTTCCACTTGATGTACTTGAATATCACGAGTACTTTGCGAACGAATATTTCGCCTTTGGCGAGATTCCTTGATAAGGTTCTTATCGGTTACTAAATCCCACAAAGCTCACTATCTACTCCACAACGAGTTGGTATATGAGGTGTTGTTCTTGCACACTAGGATTCAATGGACCAATGTATGCATCATAGTGCATGACTGAGCATGTTGCCACAATGTTTATAGGCTCATTATATGCTAGGTCCACCATCTTAGGCATAGGTAGTCACATTTTCCCTTCCCTAATTTTTCTATCAAAGTCTCCGATATCTAGACAATTTGGTCAAATCGACTAAATTCTAGAGAGAAATTATAGATAGGACCCTCTTGTTCCTACTAATTGTCTAAATTTGTATTACAGTTTCTATGATGAGGTTTGTATCATCAGTATCAGTGATTCTATAGAGGTCTATTACTTTGATTCTAGTTGGAAGCTCTTGCTCCTTATTTGTCTATGCTCTTGTTTCAAGTGACTTTCAAAATATTCCACTTTAACATGATGAGTGTCCCTTGGCCTAGCCTTACTATGACCATTAAAATGATATTTTTTTTGCATTATGATTCTTAATATCGCATATAAGACAAAAAACGATTGTTTTAGGGGCACATACCTGTAGTGTGACTTGAATTAATGCATTTTGTACATCGTAATAATTGACCTAATGGACACATTTGTGCATGTAGGAATTGGCCTTTATTAGATTAACACCTAATTCTTGTTCCAATAACTGACTTTTTAATTATATTGTCCCAAATTTTGGTTGGCTCAATAGCATGTAACCACACCTTTTCCTTCAATGAAGGGAGCAGACCTCGCACAATGGAGTGTTTAAGTGGATCTTTCGGTGGTAGATTGTTTTTTCGGTTTTTTTTTCATTAGAATCTAGTAGCATAGTAGAAAACCTATCTGGATTTGTGATTATTTCTGAGCACATTTTTCGTGGTGTTTTAGTCTTGGAAGTTTCTCTTGAAGGGTGGTTTGCAAGACCTTATGGTTTGTAAAATTATTTTTTCGGTATCTTGTGAGCCATCTTACTACATCACCTCTGAAGGTGGCCATATAAACTAGGCACTTCCTTTCTTCTTCATGAATACCATCTAAAAAAGAAACATTCACTTTAGAAGATCGAACATGGAAGTGTGGATAATCAATTAGAGAATTGCTAAATTATGGAAAAGATTGCCTCCTTGTATGGATTTCCATACTAAAACTCTTGTTTTGAACCACGAGTGGGTTGATTTACATTTTTTTGCACAAGAATTTTAATAAGAGAATAAGCTAGTCGTGTTGAAGCAAATTTGGGAGAAGGAAAGTCTAAACGAGTATTTTAGTGCACTCCTAGCAAGGGCAAACTTGGTATAGTGCTACTACTTGATTCATACATTACAACCGGGCCTACATAGAGATTCATTGGGAACTTTTTTCTATTACTTTACGTCTTGATCGACCGTTTAAGAGGTTTTGAGTCATAAATAGATTATTATGTGAAGCCCTAAATATGTATGATGTGCACATACCCTCACATAAAAAGACATTGATACAAGAGGTAATGAAGAAAAGCAAGAGCTTGAATCTCACAAAGATGTGCGCTATCACACCAAAATTATCTATAACAATTCAAATGTGAATGAAACTCTTTTTGTTCCCAAGGTAGGATCCATTTACGTAGATCCACAAAATTATTTGTTTCAATCTATATTTAGCACAAACAAATCTTTTGAAGATATATTTATTGCATTGGATTATTGATCAAATGTATGCGTCTATATCGAGATGGATCCAAAACAAGGTACTAAATTAATGTTGTTCAATTACTGCTATTGTTTATATGTGTGTAGCTTATGACATACCCATTGAATGTGCATTTACCAAAAACGAGCTACAGGCTCTCTACGGAGGCACATATTTTACATCAGACTAGTCCAAGTTAATGCGTGGAACCATCACTTGCTTGCAATGTACAGAGAGTGTTTCCAACCTTACACTCTCACCTACAGGGCCTCCCCTAGTAATCCCACAATTTACAATTTGAATCCCTTTATGTGAAGCCCAACTGCAAGTACAAGATTTGTATCCCCACGTCTAGAACTCTAGAACATCGAAGCACAAACCATAAAAAGCTTTCTATTACCTAAGGAAGGTGATATCATGCATCAGTAACATATGGCCTTTGAGTTTGAAGTATCCTTAATCGAAGTACTTCAAGACCTTGAATACGTAAGCACATAATTTGTCTCACAAGAATATGAATGACCTAGTTATGGAGATTTATGAAGAGATAGAAAATAAGAGAAAGAACAAGAAGATGAAGGAGATTACACCCAAGCACTCTATCAACTACATGAGTGGACGAAGTTCAGGCACACAAATAGATTAATTTAGAACAAATGTATGCTCTTGTGCAGCAAGAACTAATGAATGGTGGATTTAAGGATGCCTTCACTAAGACAATGCATATAATTAAGGATGTTGTGGGAGTCGTTGCTACTCTCAAGTAACTTCAAAACAGATCCCCCTCTTGATACAACCCAGGATTCTTATTCACCTACTAGTTTTATGGAGAGAACATTCAAGTCCTCATTTGGTTGAGAGATTTTAATCACTCCATTATCAAAGGCTATGTATCCAAACCCATTCTACCCCTCTTAACCATAGGTACCCCATATCATTCCCTTGTCCTAATTGAAATCATTTCTTGCTATTTCCAAGAGAACTTCAAAATTCCGCCTCCTATGACATCATCTCAACCCATGCCAATCGCACCGCCAAATAGTTCTCCCAACCGACTACCATCTGAATCCTTGTTCCCATTAACACTAATAAAGTGTTGTGATGGCAATGCAACATGCTAGTTTCTCCTTTGTGAGAGCTTCAGAGTGATGCCCTCACATTTGATAAGAGAGTTTTGAACAATGCGCATGATGCTCTGAGAAGACCTACTAAGCATGTAGAAGTACACAACACACAAAGAGCACGAATACAAATTCCCTAGGTTTTATAAATGTGGTCAATGTTTGAGTGTGTGATTGACCTTGCCACTATATGTTTTTTCAAAGAACATATACAAAAGCCGATGGCCATTTGGCATTTCACATGGAAACTAATGGTAAAAACCTCCCACTTAAGGCCAATAAGGCCAAAGTGACTATGGGACAAAAAAATGAAGAAGGCTAATGAATACACGAGCCAGTAACCCCCATCTAGTGACAACAATATTTCTTCCCATAAGGTTATAGGCATTCAACATGTGCTTTTGTGGGATTTTGGGAGTACTATGTGGAAACATGGCATGTAGCCTTTGAGAGCACGTCGATGGAAGGGGAGAATCTAGATGATGGGGACTCTGAGGGGATATAGCAACTCCATTAGGGTGGGTGATAGAGGCTTGGTACATGGTTTATTTCTAGAGGAAAACAAGACGTGTTGAATGAGAAGTGATTAAAAGGATGCATAGGGTTAGAATTGTACAAAGGATGTTGTGTTCGGTCACTTTAGTTGCTCTTGTCTAGAAGAGAGATTAATGGTTGTTGCTTGCTATCTTAAGGGGATGCATGCTAGATGGGGAAGCAAAGAGTAATAGGGAAAAGCATTAGGAGGAAATTTGGAGGGCTTTCACACATCCAAAGACACAGCGAAGTCAAAGATAGCCTTAGAGAGCTAAAGGATGAACATGCTTGTGGGAAGGGAGTCCGCTAAGGAGGGACATAGTACACAACTGAAGCTTGGTGCTCTCAGAAGAAGGATTTGGTAAATTACTAAAGACTAATGAAACAACAATGAATGAAAGAGGTGAATACCACCCATTCATGAGTAGATGAATTATTTTCTTGTGAGCTTGTGAATATCGGAATGTAAAGTCAAGAAAGGAGGCATATAATGCACGGGATTTGGAGGCCTCTCTAGTAGATATTGAAGGTAAGGATGATTTTATAGCCCATTCATAGGAAAATAGATATATTTTCTTCGTAGGATATAAAAACTCAGTTAAGGGGAGTGATACAAAAAGTCGACGAGGAGGATAAAAGAATAGTTGTATGAAGTTAAATGGCATAAGATTCGTATTCACTTAACTTGAGCATCAGATATCATAGTTGTAACATTTACACACATCACTACCTAAATATATCAACAAATCCCTCCTAGGAGTGATGCACTGAACAAGGAGCTTGCACTCATGTATAACGAAGTGCCAAGCTATGGGGAATCAATCCACAAAAGGAAGTAAGCCCAAAGCTTTGCCAAAAGCTTCAAACTTCTCCCTAGGCAGAACCTTCGTAAAAAGGTCTACAATATTCTCTTGCGTGGGCACATAAGCCAAGCTCATCTCCTGAGTAGAGATCGTCTCCGTGCCATAATGATAATGCATCTCAATGTGCTTAGTGCGAGCATGGAACACAAGGTTTCTCCCAATTGCCAATGTGCTTTGATTGTCAATGAAGATGGTGGTGGCAGAAGATTGAACAATATCCAAATCAGCCATAAGGTGACTTCATTGGGTTCTTGCACTCTTAAGGGTGCACATAGGATGCCTAGAAAGTGACCTTGGTGGATCAGGTCAATCGATGGACGCATGCCAGGCGCTTTGAGCAAACTCAGGTTATATCTAGATTATGCTACAGAGCTCAAGTGACAAATAGATAAATGCTCAAAGATTTATTAGCAAAAGAACCTTATTCAATAACTTTAAGTGCTTTGGAAATGCTCTTCTTAATGTGGAAAGATCTTGTTTGACGATAACCTCACTTTAAGATTCATGAGCGTAAATCAAAGGAACTTTTCCACTTTGTGTTCACTCAAAGGAAATGAATGAAGCTTGAACTAACTTGAGTAAAATTATCATTCGAGGCCACAACAAAGCTTAAATATGCAAGACGGAAACTACATATGACATCTCATAAAGAAATGGATCTGAGTTCTATAGATCATTCAATTCAATTAACGTACCTTATGTAAGCAACAAGTAAAATCTTCCAGTATGATAATTGCATGAGTGAAAAAAAAATATT
Source organism: Ceratopteris richardii (assembly GCA_020310875.1). NCBI lineage: Eukaryota > Viridiplantae > Streptophyta > Polypodiopsida > Polypodiales > Pteridaceae > Ceratopteris > Ceratopteris richardii. The sequence continues at coordinate 18,169 of MU263357.1, forward strand.
AATTTCACAAAAAAACTCTCCAAACGCTACTATATGACTTTAAAGATTCACCTACTTTAGTGCGTTTTCGCTACATAATCATTGCAGTGCAAAACTAATCTCTTAAATAAAGTAGAGCGCATATGAAATGACTTGCTCACAATTACAGAACTTTATAATTTATTGTTCTTTAAACCTTCAAAAAGAGACATCCATACAAGAATTTCTTCCTCCCCAATGAGTTTCTGTTTAGATATCAATGCATTAATGGTCAAGAAAAAAAGAGAAGTTTTTCAGGTAAAGCAGTATTGGCCTCATCAACTGAATCTCTAATTCAAACTCAATGCACAATTCAAGTTCTTCCGCTCTGAGATTTGGATCATATGTCCATTATTTTCTCTTTCATTGAAGATTTCAGAAGTCAAGTGATTGCGATCATTACAACATATCTGTGCACAGGTTTATCACTATATCAATTACCACGCGAGCAATATGGATACACTCGTGCTTGGTAAGTATTTTTTCTGGAGTTCATTATATGGAAGCCATGTGAGAATATATATTCGCATTCATGCCTAGAATTTTACCAAAAATTCGTAAGGCAAGTTCGAAGAAATTATTCATGCATACCAACAAATAATAGAACCATGCCTGAAGAAAGCAAGACTCGACCCCAGATCTTTTTGAAGCGGGTGGTATATGGTATTAAATAAAATTATAACGCTACTCAGAATATCTGATGACAATCACGTTCAAGAGAAAATAATCATATTAAGAGAAGACTGTTTCAATTCTTTTGAAAAGAAAAATCTTTTCGATGTACAACTACGCATCTAATTTGTCTACAACATGCTCAAAGACTAGATTCAAACACAATGTGAACAAATCTATTGCATTGTACATTCAATTACAAGATATTGAAATTTGTTTCACAACAGACATAAAAACCGTTTAGTGGTTAGCCTTAAATAAAAGATTATATCCTTGAAGAGCTCTGTCAAAACCACCTAATCTTTGTGTGGAAGACTTAATCTAACCTGTTATGCCATGCATGCACATGGATATAGACTTGGGAAAAAAAACAACGCTTTTGATCTACTTTTATTAAGATCAACTATTCTTAACCTATCCAAGAAAAAACTTCACATGTGTAAGCAAGATTAGCTCTCAAAATGAGGAGGCGCAAAACTCATTTCACTTTCTCAAGCTTTACGTATACAATAACTGCACAAAACTTAAGTCCTAAATCAAAATTAAAAATTGCATGCTTATAAAGATTGAGAACTGAACAAGTGCACAGAGCAATGATTGTGTAGTTTGGCAAAACCATCATACCTTGAGTAAAATATATCATAAAATATCATCAAATGTTACTTATCTTACTACCTTTTAAGCGTTGCACTCAAAGTAGTTTTGTCATGCTCTGTTCATGTCAGCCGTCAACAACTTATCCTGCTCTGCATGATTATTCTAGACTCTTCTTATTTTCTTGTTTGCATGCCATTTAACAATCTCAAAAGTTTTGAGCTAGTGAACAGTCTTCCAATTAATATTGCCCTCCAATAGCAAAATCTCAAAAAATCGGGCTCCTTTTTCTGCATGCTCTTCTCACAAAAGCATACACGAAGGCTATTGGCTATCACAACTCATGCAAGCAAATGCTATAGAGCTGTTCGCTATCCATCTCATCTTCCAACCATGTGTGTAGACCTCCCTCCTTTCTACTGAAAACCTAGATCTTGACAATAGTACTTCCCCAAATATCACGTTCACAGGGCATAGAGAGAGCCTTTTTCCTACCTTTGCGAGGGAGAGCCCCTGAAATCTCCCTTTTTCTTTCTTAAAATCCATACTGCATGCCCCTTCTACCGCCAAGAACCTTTGCGAGTTGCCACCTCCTCTCCTTCCGGAACTGATTCCTCTAGAATCTTACATGCCTTCTTCCTTCCGAAAATGACTTGAGGACACCCCTCACATGCTTTTCATCTTTCCCCATAATATCCATTCACTACCAATCCATGCTTTGAAGCCAACCATGACATGCACGATGATTGTCATAGTCATAGCTAGAACCTATTGATGAACATGGTTTTTGCATCACTTATGAGCGTACTTTTATCTTTCATATGCTCAAAAGGTACTCGATCATGGGAATGCAATCGTGGAGAAGAAATCTCCATGACATCCATCCCCTCCAAACCTGTGTGGCCTCTGGATACACGACCACTAATTTCTATATCTGCAAGTCATTTTAAAACTCAACTAGGGTGAAAAAAATCAAGTGCACGGGCATACAAATTATTGTGTCTATGCACGACCTTGTAGTGGGCCCTATACATGCATACTCTAAGTGCATCTAAAACATGATGGTGCAATAAAAGAGGTATTTGGCGTTCGATGACGAGGCTTCTAACTCATTCTGAAGCTCAAATTTTCTTGATGTATTTACAACTTTTTTAACGTGCAATTGGACGTGCACCTATCAATTTGAAAGTACATGTGCATTTACATTTTCAAACACGCATACTCTAGATGCAAGATTAACAATCATGGTGCAAATATGGAAATGTTTCTCATAGTTTCTACTAAAGGAATCTCAAATAGGTAGGGATGTTCTCTTCCACCCTTTTCGTTCTTTCCATATTTTGCATTTGACTCATTTCTTTTTCATATGCAAAATAGATGGAACTTTGAATGATTGGGGCAGGGAATCAGACCACACATAGATTCTCCTCTTTAAAGATTCATTCAAGATAGAAATCACCCTTTTGAAGTAAGAGGAAAATTAGAGAGATGAAGGCCATGATCTTTGAGATTGATCATGGAGCACGGGGGAATACCCCAAGGTATATATCTCCACTCATTTGCTAGGACGGAAATGCTTTTAAGGGGGGGAGAATGTTGTATAATTACATGGGTCTAAGGGGTAGAACCCTTGGGTTTCTAGGTGTGAAACCCTTTGGATTTATGGTTTATTTATCCCTTTTTAGATGGGTCTTGAACCTTAGGGCTAATTCTCTAAGGTTGAGTACCTTAGGCTTGATTGGGAGCTTCTCCTAGCCACTTGATTTGTACATGAGAGCGTGGAGAGTCTTCTTTTAGAAGCCATGTGATTACATGAGATATCCTAAGCTTGGAAACCATGTGAGCACCTTAGGGACCCATGTGATGGAAGGTACACATGTCCCCTTGAGAGGGACTTACCCCCTGGGAGTTGGAGCTATACATTGGAGGGGTTGATTGGGTGGAAAGACATCTCTCTTCCTAGTGTGTGGCCTTGCTAGTTAGTCTTGTGTGAAGGCTATGTAGTCCTTCCACAACAGATAGGTACCCTAAAGTTCTCCTCGTATCATCCTTGGGGCCAACCTAATCTGCATCAGAATACATTTTTATATCTATGTCAAAAGTGAAGGGATAGAACAACCCTTCATTCAATGTACCCTTTAGATCCTTAAGCAACCTCTTTGCAGCTTCCATATGAGGCTTCCTTGGTCCACTCTTGTTAGAGTAGAATAATTGAGGCTTCCCACAAGCTGTTGATAACTTGTAGCATCATCAAGTAATTCACCTTCATGTGAACTCAATTTATGGTTGAGTTCCATAGGATTACCTACAATTTTAGTGTTCTGGATCTTAAACTTTACCAACATATCATGTATATACTTCCTTTGAGTGATAAATACACCAAAATCTGTATACACAAGTTCTAAGCCAAGAAAGTAGGTTAATAAGCCTAGGTTAATAAGCTTAGATCACTGATTTTGAATTCCTTCATTACTTGCGTCTTAGCTTGCTTGATGCCATTAGCATCATTCCCTATAATGATGACATAGACACATAAGTACATAACTTGTGATTTATTCTTCTTCACAAACAAAGAGGAATCTGCCTTGCTTGCCACAAAGCCTTGGTCCTACAAATAAGTTACTAACCTATGGTTCCAAGCTCTAGGGGCTTGCTTGACACCATGGAGTGCCTTCCTAAGCTTGCATACATATCCTACTTTGTCTTCATCTTCAAAACCTAGTGGTTGTGACATATACACTTATTTGATGTCCATCCATTTAAGAATGCATTCTTGACATTTAACTGATATAAATTCGAATTTTTAGAAGTAGCAAGACTTACAAAAACCCTGATTGTTGGCATCTTTGCCAGAGGTGAAAATGTTTCTTCATAGTCTACTCCATGAGTTTGTGCAAATCCTTCTGTCAGTAACCTTGCCTTGTACCTATTTATAGATCCATCAATGTTCTTTTTATTTTATATATCCACCTTGAACCAATTACCTTCATGTCTGGTTTCTTGGGAACTAGATCCCAAGTGTGATTTTCCTATAATGCTTCCACTTCTTCCTGCATAGCTTATCTCCATTCTTTCTTCTTCCTAGCCTCTTCAAATGAAGAAGGCTCTTCTAACATAGTCTCTTAGGTGATATATATAGATTTTTTTGTTACTAATGATCTATCATATCCATACCTTATGGGCTTCTTACTTTCTCTTTGTGATCTCCTTAATGTTTCATTTGAAAACTCTAGTATGTCTTTGAGTTGCTTGAGCTTGGCCTTGCCTCTTGACTTCCAAGCCTTGAAGTCAATCTACTCTTCATTTTTTGAGTTGATATCCTCTACCAATGATTGATCTTCTTGTGTGAGGGTTGGAAAATCATTTTCAAAATCATATTGTAACTTGACTTTCCTACAATCATCTTCAAACCATGAGTTATTTTCATCAAATACTACATCCCTACTAACCATAAATGCCTTGTTAGTGGTATTGTACAGCGTATAGCCTTTTTTATTCTAATCATACCCAATAAATATACATTTCTCAGCCTTAGGGTCAAGCTTTCCTCTAATTTGTGAGGGGATGTGCGCATAAACAATGCTCCCTGATTTTTTTGCAATGGTCCAATGAGGTTCTCCTCCCATTCCATGCTTCATAGGGTGTCATACCATCCAATGACTTGGATGGAAGCCTATTGACCAAGTAGGTGGCTGTTTAAACAACCTCTCCCCATAGATAATTAGGTAACTTCTTCTCATTTAACATAGACCTAGCAGCTTCAACAATTAATCTCTTCCTTCTCTTTGCCACTCCATTCAATTCAAGAGTGTATCCCATTGTTACTAATCTCTTTATGCCTCTCTCATGTGGAAATAAATCAAACTCATTGGAAAAATTCTCACCATCTCCATCAGATTTAATCTTCTTCAAGATCTTTCCTGTTTGGTTTTCAACTAGTGCCAATGAGTTCTTGAAACATGTAAATACCTCATCCTTATGCTTCATGAAACAAAGGATTGTCCATCTACTATAATCATCAATAAATGAAACATAGTACCTTGAACTTGAGATTGATTGATCTTTGCTAGGATCCCACACATCATTGTGAACAAGCTCCTAAGAGTCCTCATTGATGTATCCTCTCCTATTGAATGGTTGCCTACGAACTTTGCAAACTTTTCATGCTCCACATTTGTATATCATATGCTGCTTGGTCACATTGGGAATGCAAAGCACACTTTGATCCTTGCATATTTGGTTCAAAGTTCTTTCTCTTATGTGTCCTAGCCTTTTGTTCCATATTTCTAATTAAGATAAGGTTTGATCTCTATAACTGAATAGTGTTATGTTCCTTGTCTCTTCAATTTTAAATGTGAATAATCTACCTAACTTCTCACCTTTGGCAGCCTTGTTAGGGGTCTTCCACATATCCTCCATGCTTAGTGAATCCAACTTGTAAACCTTTCTCAACAATCTGCCCAACACTAATTAGGTTTTTGGTTATAGTAGGCACATACAGAACTTTGCTCAAAAGGTTCATACTACCATTAGATGTTTTGATATTTTCAATTTTCTTGACTTAGTGTTTAGTGTCATCACCTATTTGTACTTCATGCTTCCCTTTGGGTTCTTCAAGATCAGATAGTAGAGCCACATTTCCATCCACATGATTGGAACAATCTGAATCAATGTAGAAAAGATGCTCATCATCTTTACCTTGCGTCGATGTCATGTTCATGATGAGTAGAGATTCTTCTTGGTCTTCATTATAGTTGTTGTAGTCCCTTCTTCCTTTAAAGCTTCCTTGATAATTGTTGTTGATGTAGCCTTGGTTGTAGTTATGATTGTAGTTGCCTCCACCATTGTTGTATCTACCTCTTGATTGTCCATAGCTACCTCATTGGATCATACAAAAGGCAACTACTTTTGAGTTGTTAGTTCATGTTTTATTGCAGATAGATTTTCGAGAAATGATTTCATGGATTGCATGTGTATGTATGCTTATTTGGATTTAATGCTTTTCATTTTTTGTTTAGTTTTATGAGTGCAGGTTGTGATCAAGTGAAGGCAATGGAGATGGAAAACAAAGAAAAAAGTTGTGAAAAACCTTTTTCAATAGCTACCTTGCTTTAAACCTGATCTTTTTTGCACCATCTTTGAGTTGCACCGCACACAAAGAATGCATATTTTAAGTTGAGAAGAGCATGTGTTTTAATTCCCGTAGGTGCACGTTCATTTGCACATGAGAGATATTTGTAAATATTATAAATGAAAGCATGTTGAACCTTGAGTGAAAGTGAGAGGAGTTGAGTGAAGAAAAGAGTGATTGCATTTGAGAGTGAAATTATGAGTAACCTTTGTTTAAGCCATGTGCCATCTAGGTCTCCAAAGCTCAAACATGTGGATTAGGTGGAGTCAAAAGTGACTGCAACTAAATTGCTACCTTGGTCTATCTCTTTGCACTATTGGTGCATGAACTTAGCAAAATAGATGAATGCTACTTAAGGTTTCCTTATCAGATTCATCTCTCAAGTTAGAATCCAACTTGTTCTAAAAGGAAGATGAA
>MU263357.1:30000-44781 GCA_020310875.1 Ceratopteris richardii
TTCTTGAATATATGCATAAGATCAAGAAGATGATAGACCTTTAACTCTCTCCAATACTCCAAAGAATACCATATCAATATATTCTCTATGAGTGACAATTGTCCTTTACCTCTCTTCACATTCTCATTATCTTCATTATCCTGAAGATTTTTTATTCTAGATCTATAAGAGGCCCATCTGTCCATTTTGGATACCAATCCATAGGCGTCATTGGTTTGGACAGTGAGTTGTTTCAAGATTTCCATGAAAATGTATCACTTCTCTTTTACATCTTAATGGATGATCATCAGGCAAGAATTATCGATGTGGGAGATAAATATTTTTGCTGAGATTCTTACTATAAATTGATCTCAACCAATCACCAAAATATAGACAAGATTCATAACACTTAGTAGATATTCCTACATCATGAAAACGATAAAAATAAAATTAGACTAACTCACATATATTCGTATGCATATTAAATAAAGAAATTACATCAATACCTTAACAAACACCATATGCATAAAAATTGTGAATAGTCCAAGTCACCATACCACAAACCATAATATATCTTTCATTGATGATTTTCCATACATCAATGACATTAATGCCTCTCCATAACTCTTGGAGATCATCAAAGAGATGAGCAAGATATATATTCATATCTTTAACTTGTCTTTTTCCTGGGATTAAAAGTGAAAGGATTAAATATTCCTTTTTAATGCTAAGATATGGTGGACGATCATAGTTTATGACTACCAATGTTGACCATTTACTAGATTTCATGAAAAATGGATTAACCCCATCTATTGGGACTCCTGACTTTAGATTTTGTGGTTCTTGTGTAAAATCACGCCAAGTAGAATCAATATGCTAAAAAGTTGAAGTATCTATTGGAATTTTGATTATTCCATCAGTACTTTTATGGTCATGTCCCCACATCAAAATCTTTGATAATATGGGGCTTTGAGACATATTTCTTATCTGTGGAGCCAATGGAAAATGTTTCAGTACCTTTTTTGGGATTTTACCTTCTTCATCCTTATATCGAGGAGATTGAAATTTTGGATATGTCAAAGATTCTGCATATTCAAAGGGAGTGCCCATTTTACATGCTCACAGATTTTCAGCCAAAACCAAAAATTGTTTGAAGCACGTGAACACTTCAGACTTTGTCATCAGTGGATATACCTATACATGTCTAGAAAAATTATCGATGGAAGTCAAGAGGTAAAGATAATTTCCAAAAGAGGGTGTATGCATAGGACCACACACATCACTGTGAACAAGCATCAATTTCTAAGTAGCTCAAATTAAACCATCTTTTGGAAATGAGGAACACTATATTTGCCCAAAATATAGACTTCATATACATTTTTACCAGGTCCCTAAAGTTCTAGAAAGAGGATACCATTTCAGATTTCTGCAGGTGTAGCAAACTAGCAAAATTCAGATGACCAAAGCGTGCATGCCAAAGCGTGCATGCCAAAGCTTTGCATCTGACATAGCCTAAGAATCATGTACTGCACATGCTGAATCATTTATAGATCTTTCATAGTCTATGAGCTTATGCAACCCATGACATACAATGCTAGAAGCAATAATGACATTGCCATTTGACAGATCATAAACTCTACATGTGTCATCAACAAATTTCACAACCAAGCCAATCTTCGCTAATGCGAAAACTGATAAAAAAATTTTCTTGATCCCTAGCACAAACAAAGCATCTCACCAATTGAAGGAACTACAATCAACAGTAGTCAAAATGATCTTACCCACTCCCATGATAGGATAAGAGGAGTTGTTGCACATGTGACACTATTCCCTGTAGGGGGAGACTCGAGTGAAGTGAAGAGAATATGCTACGAGATAATATGTTTGGTTGCCCTAGTATCAAATACCAACTATCTGAGTCTACTACAAACATGCACTGCTCATGAGAAGATGGATCAAAACTGCAAATAGTAGTAAACACCCATTCTTCTTCCTGCACAAGATTAGCAGACTCTCTTTTCGGTGTAGAGGTCTCTGCAACAACCATTCAGGCCTCTTTCTTCTTTGCCTCTTTAGAAGCCAATTTTGGATAGTTCTTTATGGTATGATCATTTCATTTACAGTACTAGCAAAACAATTTCTACTTTTCTTATTTCTTCTCATCTTTGTCTTGCTTCTTCGAATGTGTAGCATTTGCAGATTTCTACTTCCTAATAGATGAACTCCATTTACCTTTGCCCTTCTAACTAGCTAGGAAAGCTTAATTTTCAACACGCATGATGGACATGTTCTACCTAGAGTGATCTTCTTGCTACAGAACAAAGACTAACTCCTCAAATGATAAGGCATTTGGATTGCCTTGCATCATCAAATGAAGAGTAGAAGAAAAACTCTGATATGAATCAGGAAGACCATTTAGAACGGCCTACACAAGTGAGCTATATAGTATAACTTCATAAGCAAAAATGAATTATTCTTTCAGATCCTTGATCTTTGTTAGAAAATTATCCATAGAATTGCCTTCATTCATGTGCTCACTCTCGAGCTGTTTTCGGAGGTAAGCAACATGAGCCTCCTTCCCAGCCTGGTACAATGTGGTAAGTGTATCCCAAGCATCCTTAGTTGTTCTGCAAGAGCGAATGTGATGAATACTGGCATGTTTGACTAACAAAGCTATCAATGCATGTGCCTGAGCATCTCTACCATCACAATGAATTTGCTCTATAGTAGCTGCAATAGAAACTGCAACATGAACAAGAATCTATAGAATATCACCATCTTCGATACCATCTCCATCAACTCCGGCACTTGTATTTGCAGAACCTGTATTCGCAGGTGTAACAGGATGTCTTTTGCACAATCCTTTTGCAGCTTCTATATATCGCATCATATAAGCCCATAAGAGGTAGTTGGTACCATCCAACTTCACCTCAAGAGCCAACATACGGAATACATCACTACTTTTAGCCATGGCTGGTGACTAAAATACCTTGATGCAGAAAATTGACTGTATCTCAAAACCTTGAACAAAACTACCCAGCCAAATTCTACTAAACATGTAGTAGACTTCAAGATTCTTATACTTGCGAACCGAAACTAATATATAACTTTGTCACAAAAAGACGAAATACCCTACACAAGCACTGTGATAATGCATTTGGAGGCCGAAACAAGCTTAACAAATTTTGTGTGATTCTGAAACTATAACTGGAGAGGTGTCGATGATGCCCTCCATGAAGTAGCGACCTATTCTGATACCAATTGTTCGAGTTGGATGTCTGTGGAAGCACACGAACAACACAAAGGAAGAAGAAGAAGCTTGGAGCACAACACACAATACTGAATGTATTACCACTAGAATGTACAAAGATAAGTAGCCCATTAGGGCAATAGGCGTATATACAAGCCGAGGGAAAAGAAACCTCGTAAAGAGGGAAAGAAGTGCCTCGGTAGTCCTAGAGTTTTCACACACACCACTACGTAAATATATCAACGAAAACATATCCCCCCTCAATCTGAACAGAGGGTGACTACTTTATATGTTGATAGATTTTGAGCGAAAACTAGAAACTATTTTAACCACAAAAACAGTTCTGACTTTGCTTTCAATGGATATGCCCATGCATTCCTCGAAGAAATATCAATGAAATTCATGAACTAAAGGTAGTTTCCAAAACAAGGTGTCTACATAGGACCACAAACACCACTCTAAGCAGTCTTCTATCTCTCAATATTTTTCAACCATCTTTTTGGAAGGAGGAAGGTTGCATTTTTTCCAAAATACAGCCTTCATAAACATGTTAACAAGGCCCCTCAAGTTTAAGTAGAGAGGAAACCATTTCAAATTTTTGTAGGAATAGAAAACCAGCATAATTCAAATGATCAAAGCATACATGACAAAGTTTTGCATCTTATTTAAGTTGAGAATTGTGAACTACACATATTGAATAAATCACAAATTTTGCATAATCTTCAAGCTTCTAAAATCCACAGCGTAAAATATCAGAAGAAATCATTGCATCACCATTTGAAAGATAATGAACTACACATCTCTCATCAATGAATTTGATAGCGAAGCCAAATGTGGCTAATGTTGAAACTAACAATATATTTTTCTTGATCATTAACATATAAAAAGCATATGAGAATGGTAAAGAACTACCATTAGTAGAAGTGAGAATGATTTGACGAACTTCCATTACAAGATAAGTGGAGTAGTTAGTGCAATTGACAATATTCCATGTAGGGTTAGACTGAAATGAATTTAAGAAATTATGCTACAAGGTAATATATTTGGTTGCACCACTATCAAAGTATCAAACATCTAAGCTTAATCTACTAAAGACATGCACTGCTCATGAGAAGATGAATCATAATTGCATACAATGGTAAAACTACATTCTTCATTTTACATAAGATTAGAAGACTCTATTTTTCATGTAGAGGCCTTTGCAACATCCTAAGGTTCCTTTTTTTCTTTGCCTCTTTTGCAATGAGTTTTGGACAAATCTTTATGACAATATGATTTCCTATATAATAATTGCAAAAAAAAAACTTTTATGTTTTCTTCTCATCTCTTTGTTCCTTCTTTGAATCTGTAGCATTGGCTGATTTCTGCTTGCTAGTACATGAGCTCCATTTTCCCTTGTGCTTCTAACTAGCTAAGAAAGCTTATTCTATAACACACATGATCAACCTATTCTGCATAGAGTGATCTTCTTGCAACAAAATAGATACTAACTCCTCGAATGATGAGGCATTTGGATTTCCTTTCATCATGAATCAAAGAGTAGAAGCAACACTCTGATACGAATCCAGAAGGCCATTCATAAGTGTCTCCACAAGTGAGCTATCTAGTAAGAGTTTATCAGCAGAATCAATTATTCTTTCTAATCTTTGATATTTGTCAAAAAAACTCGCCATAGAATCTCCTTTATTCATTTCCTCACTCTCCAACTACTTTGGGAGGTAAGCAATGCGAGCCTCATTCCTTGTCTAGTATAAAGTGGTAACTATATCCCACGCATCCTTTGCTATTTTTCAAGATCAAATGTTAGGAATAATGGCACGTTCAAAAGATAAAGTTATCAATGCATATGCCTAGGCATTTTCATCCATCCCAACAAAATTGCTATGTAGTAGGTGTATTTGCAAGTGTAATAGGATGTTTTTCAACGCCATTCAATCTATCCTCAATAACCAACATATAGAATACATCTTTGCTTTCAGCAATGACCTTTGACTAGAATACCATGATGTATGAAAATGAATCTATCATGTAATTTGAATAGAACTACCTTGTTGAGTTCTATTAAACCTGTAGCAAACTTTTAGGAACTTGTACTAGCAAACCAAAACCTATATATATATATATATATATATATATATATATATATATATATATATATATATATATATCACAAAAGGGTAGAATTGCTTGTAGAGGCATTGTGATAATGCCTCCGGAGGTAGAAACTAGCTCGTGTCAAAATTTTGACACCACAAAATGAAGATGATTGGAACTTCTAATCACCCTGAGTATGCTCAAAACTTTTTATGGGATTCTCATAATGTGAGTATAGGAGTGTCGACGATGCCCTAGATGAAGCACTTACTTGCTGTGCAGAACAACACAAGGATGAAGAAAAAGCTTGGACCACAAGACATAATAGTAAATGTATCCATTAGGGTTATAGGTGCATATACAAGCTGGGGTTAAAAGACCTCCTAAAGAGGGAAAAAATGTGCTTTGGCAATTCTAATTATGTTCCTACAGATCACTATCTAAATGGACTGATAGATAATAGACAAATAGCCTCGTGCTATTAATTTCAACTTCCTTTTACATTGAAAATTATAAACATGTAAAAAATTCTTGAAATCAAACTAAGAAAAATTAAAATATATTTGTGTTCTTGGTTTGATGTTTTGAAGATTCAACTTCCAACAACCCCATTCATGAACAGCGTCATGCATTGCCAATTTCCAACTATATTTTTCTTTCTGTTTCCTTCATTGAATATATCCTATTGTCTCTTTTCAAGAAAATTTATAAGCGTTTCTTTTTGTCATTTAATATATAGTTGTTTTCTAAGTAAATATTTGAATTTTACTCTCCAAAAAGTAAGAAATCTTTAGGCTTCATATCTAGGATATGTAGAAGGTTCTTCGTCCATGTGATATTAGATGTAAGTAGGTAAAAACCTTTTTAATCTATCCCTATACTCATATATGTGGAAAAATGTTCCACTATTTATTATTCCATTGAGATCATGGTTCATTGTAATATATCTCAATAATCCATCTATGTAGAATAGAGTTCCACTATTGGTTATTTCTTTTAGCTACAGGGCATGGGTTTTTGGTACCTAGCATGCGGCAATGTGAGGAAACGCTTGTTCCTTTATCTTTTCAGCCTATCTAATCTACATCACTAAAATCTCTCACTAAAGGCTGATAATGTTTTTTTTTAAGACCTTGAGTTAATCTTGATTTCATCTAAGCGTCTTCCTTGCTTCAGTAAAGTGCTTATATGTAAAGGATTGCAAAACTTACGAGTGCTTCTACTACGTGCATGCCTTCTTCAACATGGATCGCCTTAATCTCGAAACATACTTTGATTAATGGAAGATGTAAAAATTTCATTCATTCCTAACGTTGGTCCCTTTTTTAACCCTAAAATATATTTCTTGTCATGATAGTGACCTTGTCTCAAGCAGTACAGAAATGTCTAGATGTAAGAGGTTGGACGTTCTTTGATCCATCTAATGCTTTCTTCACTTGAAAACATGATCTAACGCATCGGAATTCAGGTTTTCCAATCCGATTGGGGCTTTTCCACCACAACGCAAGGGGCTTGAGAACCCCCCCCCCCCCCAAGGGAGACAAATTACTTATCCCATTCAGCTAGTGCAACTAGAACTAATTTTTGTTTGTTTCGTGCTAAAACTTATAGATTTGGTCGTGAACATCTTATGGTGTATGAGGCTCCTCCATTCTTTCGTCATCCTTATCAATCTAGAGATTCCATTAACATCCTTATCCATTCGTTATTATTTGTTTATTCTACGATAGGGGCGCTTTAAGAATATCTTTAATGCCTTTGAAGAGCAATGTGTTAGTGATGAGGATGAACAAGAATAAAATAGCTCTATATCGGAAACAGAACATCCATCCTTATAAAGTAAATAATGATCAACCCATTAATAAGGCAAAATCTGAGAAGCGGTGCCAAAATTCTTTCCAGAATAATATAAAATTAATTACATGTCTCAAAGGACAGAGAATGAAAATTTTCAGATGAATCAATATGAAAAGGTTGGATCGTTTCCTTAGAATGTGAAGAAACCAAAGAGAAAAGAAAACCTTAGGACTTCCGTCCTATGAGCAATCCCCCGAAATCCTATAAGAACTGATGTCTCATTTGTATAATCTATTTGTGCATAGCTTTCTTTCTGCTTTGATCTTTAATTTTGTTTTGTATTATTTTAGCTCTCTTTAGTCTTCTTATTAAAACTATATAAACTCTCTTAACACCAAGGGATCCATTGTCGATTCTTGATATGTGTTGCCTTTACGAAGTAAAGAATATAGTTTGTAACATCCAAGCTATCTTAATATTTTCTCCTCTAGAGATGAATAGTATCATAATAGGCACCCCAAAGGTAAAGGAGATGTAGCCATTAATATAGTTTATTATTTTTCTCATATTGTCAACAAGGTTGAAAATATTCCCTCACTAGTACTAGAATATTCTTGGTCTAAAAAATCCTATTAATTGCATTGCTGTTATTCTAACTCTACTCATAAGCTACTAAATTGTTGGAAAGAGATTACTGATACAGGCAGGCACCTCCTCTTCATGGGGAGTTGAACATGGCTACCTATTTGAAGGAAGTCTATGCTGCTTCCCCAAGTGATCTGCTTCATAATTCATGCACAAAAAAGTAGCTATTGCTCTTAACACTAAAAAGTAGCTATTGCTCTTAACAAGTGCTTCCTACATTTGAAATTTACCTAAAAAAATGCTAATCAAAGCGCGAATCATGAGAACTTGGTGTACCCATCGTTGCAAATCCGAACGCAGCTTCCTTCAGCATCTTTGTAATAATGGGTACCCTCATGATTAAAATTTTAATCTCTTTATAGGAAAATCGTCCCACTTATGCTAAAATGTACAATGATCCCACCGAGTCCCTGCTTTTATAGAATCAATTCATGTTAAAAGTGCCTCCGTTAACATATTTCTAAAAGCTCATACATGTTTTTCCTCTTCGTAACTTAATAACTATGTGATCCTTAGCAACAACTTTCGAGAAAGAAACTAAATTAACCCCGTGGACCAGATCACATGTGTTATACCTTCATAGCCGACATATAATCGATAACGAAATTGCAAATAACCGATTATCTATGCATACATCCTGCCAGCCCTTGTCAAGGCTACAAGACGATCCTGCACTATACACGGCAACAAAAGGACGACTCAATTAGGGAAGAGAATAGATGTGGAAAAAGCAGGTGAATAATGCTGCAGAGAAGGATGGAATCTTGTCTACACTTGGTTCATCCGTTTTTCATATGCTGATAGTCCAGGCAAACAACTACGGTAGAGAATATCTCAAACTTTCACACACTGAAAAATGTTAACAATGAAAATATGTATTCCAAATATGTAGAATTAAGCTCAGAAGTGGGTAGGTAACTTAGTTATGGTGTTTCTTGTAACTTATCCCAAGGCCCTAGACAATACACAAATAGCCTCATGCTACTAATTTTTTACTTCATTTTACATTCACAATTATTAATATGTGAAAAGTATTTGATATCACACCTAGATATTTCCTAAAATTCCTACAAGAATAGTTTCCTGAGTATTTGGAACAACCTTTCTTGGTGAATAGTATATCCCCCGTTAGCTTAAAATAATTTGGAATTTGATTAGTTGTATTTATTTGATGTGTGCATATATAAATATTTGCTCTTTTTCAACGAGAATATATGATTTGGAATACAAACAATTTACATATATAATTGAAAATACATACATAATTCTCTTGTTGATTTACATAAAATGTTCAGTCAGTTTTGTTCCTGTTTCTGGAAGTCGCTGAAAACAACCAGAGAGTTTCGTCCGCTCCGAAACCATAGTTTCTTCCACTCCCAGAACGCAATCTTATTTGATTATCCGTTGTCCGAAAAAGAGCAGTTCATGCTTCCTGTGCAGCGATTATTCGTCCGTTACTCTTAATTCTACCACGATTGACAAACTAGTGACTTAAAAACACACATTTGTTATATCTTTATAGCCTGAATCTGCAAACAGATATTGACGATCAAGAAGCAGAAAAATGCTTTTCATGTGTAACACAGAGATAGAATTGACAAGAAAATTGCAAGTAAAGCGAAGAAAATCGCAAATAAAGCGATCACATATATACATCCTGCCGTCCCTTCTCAACGGCACAAGACGATCCTGCACTATACTCATCAACAAAAGGACGACTAAACTACTGTAGAGAATAGATTTGGAAAGGCACGTGAGTAATGATCAGAAAAGGATGGAATCATACTACACATGAACCGTTATTGACACGCTGGCAGTGACAATATATATTGGAAACACCTACAGAGAACGGAAACTTTGCTTTCAGTCGTGTGGAGAAGCAGACTCATGGGAGACCATGGCCGTCTCTATACCTACCACGACCGCCGTAATAGCCTCCTCCGCGTCTGCGACCGTAATAGCCATCATGCCTTCCATAATAGAAACCATGTCCCCTTCCATAATGGCCGTGTCTTCCTCCGTATTAACCACCATGATAATACTTCGCCTGGTCAAGGTTCATTGCGTCTCCTGCAGCTTCGACATTTCTCTCGTAACTAGTCGCTGCTTGTGATCTCATGCAGTATGCAAGAGCCAGCATTGTGAAGATTAATAAACAAACAGGTACCACTTTCACGCTCGCCATATTGGTCGTTACCAGAGACGTTCTGCTAGGATGAAGGAGAAATTCGTTGTTTAAATAGATAATAGAGGTGAGACGTCCATTGTCGATGCTGCTGGCACGTATCCACGGATGGTGATGGAGACCACGGATCGAATTAAGAAAGTTAATTGAAACACTGAAAGGATGCTATTTGGGCGGTGCATAGAGGCGTGACGATTGAAACGGCATGTGAATATGGTGATGAGGACTGCAGCGATATCTGAATTTATGATGAGTCTGTTAGTGAGCACTGAGATGGGCTGGTGAGTAAGCTCTAAGCCTCTACGAAGAGAAGATGCGCCCATAAACAGCTTATTAGTAGTCATCAAATTGGAACGTAAAGAATTAGTCTCATCAAGCTGCTTTTGTCAAATAAAGAGAAAACTATGAGTCTCTCCTTCCACCTATTGGGAGGATTGTAAAAGATAACATAGAAAATATTTAAGAGAGCAGCATCTTTATGCGTTGAATACAGTTGATAACTCTTTCACGAAATTGCATTCAGTGGACGGAGGGAGGACCTTCAATGGACTCACTTAGAGTTTCTTTGTGGAACTTTTGAAAGGTTGTCAAAAGGGGTCCCCCTGGCATCTTTCCCGGGTGATGTCATGGTGTTCTTTCTATTGAGGTCTATGTTTTCATCATCCCCCTACCTGCAAGGGCTACCCCAAGGGACTTTCGACATTCTTCTCTCTAGGATAGAAGAATGGTTGTTGCATCCTCGAACCTTAATGGAAAATACCATATAGCAACAATCGTTGCTGCTATCCTATCTCCTAAGACATAATTTACAAAGGCGGCTAGCGTTAAGGCTGACTTTTTTTTAATGGAAATTTAGCGGAAGACTAATCCCCCAAACTTTAAATTTGAGATTGCAATTGTACATGTGAATGAACATAGTACCTATGGGACCCCCTATATCCCACAAAGTAGAGGTTAGACTAGTCAAAGGCAACTCAAGAGACGACTCGCCAAAGGAAATTTGTTTCAACTAGAAAATATCGGGCATAGACTAGCCTTAGGGCCAAAAAGTGTCCTCGTGTAGATGGGGATCAAACCTTCACCCCCACCTCAAGAGGCAGACGGCCCGCCCAACCAAGCTAATGTGCATAGAGTTGTTAATCAAGTTAAGGGTGAGTTATTCATCATTATGAATAATCTCATGGATGCACGTGGTGACCTTAATCATTCTCACTCTATATCTAGGAATAAGAGTAAGGAAAAGATCTTAGACAATGATACTATGCACACTATTAACGTGAAATTTGAAGAAGAAGCTAGTGAAGAGGATACTCTCATTATGGATCGTATAAGGCTTGATAAACTGCATGCTCAAGCGAGTGATACGGTAGTTATAGGTCTATGCCATGGGCCTTAAAGATGTCCTCGAGAACTAGATTTGTAATAGCTCAGAAGACTAAGTTATATTTGTGAAACACATCCAATATCTTCTAAACAAATACTTTTTTCTTTTACTTTTGAGGAATTTAATAGTTCCTTGCTACTTATTGTTGAAGGTTGATGGCTCATAAGAGATACCCTTCTCTAATTCTTCAAGTTATACATAGGATTTAACCCAAAGGTCCTAGGGTGACAAACATAT
Organism: Ceratopteris richardii; assembly: GCA_020310875.1. Classification (NCBI taxonomy): domain Eukaryota; kingdom Viridiplantae; phylum Streptophyta; class Polypodiopsida; order Polypodiales; family Pteridaceae; genus Ceratopteris; species Ceratopteris richardii. The sequence continues at coordinate 41,572 of MU263357.1, forward strand.
TAGTGTGCCTAGACTTTCTACACCTCCTAGTGGAGTTTTACCCATGGATTGAGAAACTTGGCAGATTCATTGAAAAAATTGTTTAGTAGAAGTGAAGAAGAGGTAGTCAGCTTAATGTGACCCCCATCAAGGACCATCCATTATCACAACGAAACAAGATTGTTTATGCTGTTTGGACAATACTTAATGATAAGATTAAAACACATCATACTACTAACATTGTGATTTGTGCTTCCTTTTAGGGAGTCGAGAAATCAAGACCTAGAACAAGGAAAAAAAGCTACTTAAGAATATCTTTCATCTCTTTGATGAGCAATGCGTCGGTGATTAGGAACAAAAAGAAGAAAATAGCTCAGATGGGACAAAGAAAACATTTATCCTAATAAATTAAAGTATAATCAACCTATTAATAAGGAAAAATCATAGAAGGGGTTCCAATATTCTTTCCAAAATTCTTTAAAATTGATGATGTGTCTCAAAAGATACAGAATCAAGATGTTCCTAGGAATCAAAATGAAGAGGTTGGATCTTTTCCTTAGATTGTCAAAAAAAAAATCCCCTAAAATCTCATAAGCAATGATGTCTACTTTCATGTTTCATTATCATAATCTATTTCTTCATATCTTTCTTGCTTTTTCGATCCTGAAGTTTGTTTTTTCTTATTTATGCCCTCTCTTTATTCTTCTTACTATGATTATCTAAACTTTCTCTCTCTTAACACTAAGGGATTAAGTGTTATGACTATAGCTAAATCTATCTTCATTTGTCTTAAAACACTCTTGTCAATTATTGATATTTGTTGCCTTCAAGAAGTAAAACATTTTACTTGTTACATCCAGGCTAATCTTAAGATTTTCTCCTCTAGACATGAATGGGGTCATAATAGGCACCCCAAATGTAAAGGAGATGTAGCCATTGGTATAGTTGATTCATTTCCGCATATGGTCATGAATGTTGAAATTTGTTCTTCACTAGGTACAGATTTTTTCTTGCTCTTAAATATCATATTAATTGCATGGCTATTATTCTAATTTTAGTCATAAGCTACTAAATACTCATTTAGGTGGGCACCTCCTCTTCATGGGATATCTTAATATGGTTATCTCTTTGATAAAAAAACATAAAAACAAGGGCTTGCATGTTGGTGGTAGGGATGAACCTTAACATGGCCAAAGACTAGGTCGATATTTCACACAACACTAGATTTTCCCCACATAAGAAACAAATTGTTGAAAATCCTCTTTTTTCTATACTTGATAGGTGTTATATAAATATTAAGATTTTGGAAAAAATTTTGGAACATGAGTTTATGATCTTGAACACTCTATTCAGTTTGTCAAATCACAAGCCCTTGAAAATTCTGCTTCACAAGGATTGCCCTAATTAGAAGGTTCGATAGCCCTAGTTACATGTTACCTTGTTCAAGCTTCCTAGTGTTGTTAATAAAGTTAAAGAAATTATTTCTTACCACTTCCTTTGTTATATATCCCACCTTAATGCTTCAATGAGGTTGTTGAAGGATATCTAGAGTTTGTTTATAGAATATAGGAAAGTTGGTAAGATATTTAGAGCTCATAGAGGAATTATAATCATGAGGGAGTAAAGGAGCATTATTGATTCTCAGTATCATGGCTCTCGTTTTCCTCAATGTTGATACTGGCTCTCGTTTTCCTCAATGTTTATCAACATTGAGGAGGGCGTAAAGGATGTTATTACGTTCTTCATTTTGTTTTATATAGCACTCCCAAGTGAAAGGAGGATATTGAGAGATCCAAAGCTACTACTTCTCTAAAAATCGAAAAAATAATTCCTCCTATCTTGGCTACTACCTTGGACTTACCCATCACTATCGGTGAGGTTAAAGAAACCACCAAAGCTACTACTTCTCTAAAAATCGAAAAAATAATTCCTCCTATCTTGGCTACTACCTTGGACTTACCCATCACTATCGGTAAGGTTAAAGAAACCATATGTAAGTTGCAGCATTGTAGATCTTCTAGTAAGGATAAAATTGTGATTGATTTTTTCTTGGAAATTAATGAGTTTCTGGGCCCTTTTATTCTCTTAAATTAGTATAATACTAGTAAAAAGAGTACTCCTCTTATTTACATAAACATCGTGGGCATGAAATTGGTGCACAAAATCTCCATTTAATAGTTGTTCATTCTTTTATTGCTAGAATACTTAGGCCTTTTATGAATCAAATCATAATTCCTAATTAAGGAAGTTTTATCAAGGGTAGATATATCATTGATGCTATCATCTCCTTATGGTATGGCTAGGTACATGCTTAACACCTACAACATGATGTCTACGTTTCCAAAGTTTAGTTTGATAATTATTATGATAGAATAGGATTGGACTTAATTTTGTAGTATTTATGGGATATTGGGCTATCAAAAAGGTTCATCAAGTATACAAGTATCCTCTTTGGGAATGCATATTCTCGGGATTTCATGAATGGCTCTTTGTCTAGCTTAGCTTGTTGGATCCATTAACAATTCTTTTATTTAGCTCTTCTTCTATTTTCCATCCTCTCAAGTCTTAAAAATTTTGTTGACGCTAATAGGAATTCCGTAAATGCTAATGATTTGTTTGCTAATAACTTCATGCATTCTTGGAGACCTTTGTGCGTTGGCTAGTATTCATAAGGTTAGTAGCTAAAAAACTCCTTTATGCGAGCCAATTCTATTGTTCCTTATTGTGTTATTAACAAAGGTTATGAGATCATTGAAGAAGGGGAGTCTCTTACGTGGTTAGGTTATTCCTGTGGTCCTCCACATGTCCCATCAGTAAAGGTGGGAAAATTGGGTTTTAAAACAATCTAAAGATAAGCGACTCCAAATGTAACTTCTTTAAACTAGAAGGTTGTATGGGTGGGGGGGAGGGGGGGGGGGGGGGGGGGGGTGGGGGGGGGGGGGGGTGGGGGGGGGGGGGGGGGGGGGGGGGGGGGGGGGGGGGGGGGGGGGGGAGGGGGAGGGGTGGGGGGGGGGGGGGGGGGGGGGTGGGGGGGGGTGGGGGGGGGGGGGGAGGGGGGGGGGGGGGGGGGGGGGCCCGGGGGGGGGTGGGGGGGGAGGTAGGGAGGGGGGGGGGGGGGGGGGGGGGGGGGAGAGGGGGGGGGGGGGGGGGGGGGGGGGGGGGGGGGGGGGGGGGGGGGGGGGGGGGGGGGGGGGGGGGGGGGGGGGGGGGGGGGGAGGGGGGGGGGGGGGG
>MU263358.1:0-17500 GCA_020310875.1 Ceratopteris richardii
ATGTCATATTTGATGAAATGATTCATGGTATGAAATGAGTGCAGGAAAATTAGCCTACCTTATGATGGAAGAGACTTTCCAAAACTTATCAGGCAAGAACCACTCAGAAGGAGGACACTAGTTCAGATGATGAAGACACCATCAACATTGAAGAGTTCAAGGCTTGGAAATCCAAAGGGAAGATGAAGATGAAGCAATTAGAAGACAATCCAGAATCCTCAACTCAAGCTATGAGAAGATCTCAAAGAGAAAAAAAGAAACCTATTAGGTATGGGTATGATACTTCACTTGTAACCAAGCACTCTGTATATCTTGCAAAGGATATCTTGAATGAAGAACCAGGTACATTTGAAGAAGCAATTACTAAACCAGATGGAAGGAAGCAATGGATGAAGAAATGGAGGCTCTCAGGAGAGTGATACTTGGGACTTGGTACCCAAGAAGGACTCCATGAAGGTGATGGATCCAGATGGATCTACAAACTCAAGAGGAACTCAGATGGTACAATAAACAGGTAAAGCTAGGTTGGTAGCCAAGGGTTTTGCACAAACCCAAGGCATTGATTATGAGGAGACATTTTCTCCTGTGGCCAAGATGCCAACTATCAGAATTATGGTGAGTGTAGCTGCATCCAAGAATTGGAACATGTACCAATTGGATGTGAAGAATGCATTCTTGAATGGATGGATATCTGAAGAAGTCTACATGTCACAACCACCTGGCTATGAAGATCCCAATAAGGTAAATCATGTTTGTAAATTGAAGAAGGCTCTGTATGGATTGAAGCAGGCACCTAGAGCATGGAATTACAGGTTGACAACCTATCTCCTAGATCAAGGATTTGTGATGAGTAAAGCAGACACTTCATTGTTTATAAAGAAGAACAATTCAGAGGTAATATACTTGTGTCTATGTTGATGACATTCATTATTACAGGAAATGATGTTCAAGGAATAGACACATCAAAGGTCAAATGATGAAGGAATTCAAGATCAATGATCTTGGATTATTGAAGTACTTCCTAGGACTTGAACTGGTCTACACAAATTCAGGTATATTTATTACTCAGAAGAAGTACATTCAAGACATGGTCAAGAAGTTTAATTTGCAGAAGCTAAGTCTCAAACATTCCTATGGAGGTCAACCACAAACTCAGTGCACATGAAGGAGAAGAACTCAAGGATATTACAGGTTACCAAAGTTTGGTAGGTAGTCTTAATTATGCTACCTTAACCAGGATTGATATATCATATGGTGTTAGTGTACTTAGCCAATTTTGCATAAACCAAGAGTACCACATTTGGAGGCAGCCAAGAAGATAGTAAAGTACCTAAAGGAACCAAAATCATGGTTTGTACTTTCCATATTCATCAGACATTGATATTAAGGTATACTCAGATGCAGATTGGGCAGGTTGCAAGGATGACAGGAGGAGTACATCTGGATACATATGCTTTGCAGGTGATAACCAATTTCTTGGTCATCCAAGAAACAACCCACAGTAGCTCTATCATCTACTGAGGCAGAGTACAGAGGGCTAGCCAATGCCACTCAAGAAGCAATATGGTTGAAGCTATTATATTCAGAATTGGGCCTATACACAAGGCCACCAATCATATTGGTGATAACACAAGTTCACTTCACCTAGCAGCTAATCCAGTTTATCATGCTAGGACAAAACACATAGAGGTTCATTACCACTATGTGAGGGGAAATTACTTAGCAAGGAAATCCAATTATCATATGTGGCTACTAATATACAATGTGCAGATTGCTTACAAAAGCTCTGGATGGAGCAAGCTATGCAGGTTTAAATCCATGATTGGATTACAGGATATCATTGAAGACTAAAGATGAAGACTCAAGCAAGTGTTTGGCTTGAGGGGGAGCTGTTGGTGCAAACAAGCCTTCACACTTGGCTTTGATTTGTACTTGAAGACTCAACATAAGGCTTGGACAATTGGAACCATGGAAGGCTAAAGTTTGAATCCTTGAAGAATGTATCTACATGGACTTTGAACCATAGGAACCAATGCTTAATTGGTTATTATTTTTTTTATCCAATGTAAAAGTCAAAATGACTTTAACCACTCATGTAATCACACCTACTAGTCTGAGTCGTGGAAAAAGAAGATGGTATGATTGAGGGAATATCTCCCTAAGTTTAGTGGAGAGATTGAAGGGAGCCAAAACTTGAATTCAAATTCAAACTCCTTCAAGACTCTTATAAAGCCATGAAGAAAGTCGCGGGTTAGCTTGTTCTTTTTCAGCTCATATCCCGAGGCTAATCCATCTATCTCTGAGTGTGTGAGTGCTACACTATAGCCTACACCTCTGAGTACCATTGAGCATCACATTACATGCCAATGGAATGTACAATCATTATAGTTAATCAATATACATACATTCATAGTCTCTGTTTTCTCTGAGTGACTACCTCCAAGTCTGTCAACTTCAACAGGGCATATCTCAAGATCTACTGAACCAAATTGGATGATTCAAAGCTCATTGGAACCAGCTCAAAGCATTCTACAACACTACAAAGTTTCAAGTTATTCCATTCGGCCAATTGGGAGAAATCACGGTCGAAGCAGTCTCTGGTATTTTTCTGTGTAGATCCTAAAAGTCGGGGGTGTCTCTGATTTTGCTAAAGATCATTCTCAGTGCATAGTTTATCAATTGGAGTGATTTAACTTGCTAATGGTAGCTTGTTAAGTTAATTTAATACTCCCAGAAGGAATTAAACCAATTGTAAGTGTGCTGGTCACACTAAGCTTAAGACTGAGCAGGTATCATTACAGGAATAGAAAGTTTTTGAACTTGTGAAGGTTCAAAATCATCTGTTTTGATTTGGTCATTACACAATTAATTTGTAAAGCACATATATAGTTTCTTGGTGTCATTTGGAAGCTCAAGGAGTCTCCTAAGCATATCTGAAGAGAAAGGAGGGCAGTGTGAAGCAGGTCTAGCAGCACCAACTTGATCTCCTGAGTGCATCCAACCATCACATCCAACAGTTGTGCTGCAAGGATGGCCGGAAACAGGAAGGATAGGATATGAGGGAGTCTCGATCTTGGCATTCCTCCCTTGTTTACCTGTTTGATGATTGCTACACATTCTTTGTGAATGCGGTGGAAGAAATGGGACGCAAAATTCATTGGTTCTTGGGCGGCTAAGTCTATGGCGGAGTAGAAGGGACGAGATATTCCATAAGTATGTTTATATAGGTTCAGGATAGCTACTAAGAATTGAAGGGTGGATCTTTAGGTTCCGGTCGACAAAGGATCGCGTATTCGTTTGACGAATACCTAGGAAATAATTGTGTTATTGTTGCTATGGGAGGTTCGGGCCATTTTCCCGACCTTGCGAAGGGAGTCGAAATGACTCAGCAAAAATTTGGAAGGTGATCAGTGTACAGGATGGTAGGGAGGTGATCGGCCAACTCTGCTCGGTGGCAGGTGTGTTGGCGATGGCGGAGATGATCTGGGCAAAGAAGGGTGGGATTCCACTGAATGCCAAGGTAGTTCAGCGAAATTGGATAGCCCACAGATGCGCAAGAACTCTCCTACGTCGGTAGGGAGTCCATCACGGAAAGCGGCATAGTTAGCCAAAGCTTCCATGGCGCAAACAGAGAAAGCAATCACAAGTACACAGAACACAGGGTACACACAATGACGCAAATCACACAAACACAATAGCGATTTTTGACGAAACAGAAAAGGTTAAGTAGATGCGCTGCAGTGGAGAGCAATCAAGAATGACTAATCATCGTGCGGTATTGAGATGATAATTCTTAACTTCGGTGTGCATGCATGAGTAGTTGGAAAGGGCAGGGCGGCTTTTGACATAATTAGGTATCAAAACGCGGATATTTACAGACTTATTGTATTAAGCACGCAAAAAAGAAAAGAAAGAAAATAAAAGAAAAGAGAACGCCAAAAGACGTAGCCAACCGCGAAATGTTTCAATGTGGATTAGATGCTTGTTGATATGGCCACAGCTTTGATCCATTTATCACCTTTGGAAGAGGAATTTCGGTCAAAGTGGTCAACCGAAAGTTGTTGGGCCCACTTGTTTAGCAATCCGGTAGGGACCAAACCATCGTAACTTGAATTTGCCAACAGAGCGATTCAACTTTGCATTGTAAAAGAGTACAAGTTTTCCCACCGAAAAAATTGGAGTCTTTAGATATCGATCATGTGTTTGAGCTTGTCTTAGCTGTACTTCCTGAATAGTCAAAAAACTGTGCCATCGATGCTCGTCTAATTCTCTGAGTGTATCCAACCGAAATGACAGAGATTCTTCAGGTAGCAGTTTCTGAGTGATTGCTACTCGTAAACTTGGCACAACTATCTCCATCGGTGCTATGGCTTCCAATTCATAAGCTAGTTTGAAAGGGGTTAATCCTATTGCTACCTTGTATGTAGTCCGGTATGCCCATAATACTGCAGGTAACAGTTGATCCCATCGTTCCGGTGCTTCCAAAATGAGTTTTCGAAGCATATTCAACAAAGTCTTGTTTGTACTCTCAGCCAAACCATTTGCACGAGGATAATATGGTGAACTGAATTTATGCATGACCTGAAACGAATGTGTGAGTACTTTCATTAAATTGTTGACAAAATGAGTACCTTGATCTGTAACAAGTTCCAGTGGTAAGCCAAAACGTGGGAAGACATCTTTCAGTAGACACTTGCTACCGCAACAGCTGTGGCAGACCGTAAAGCCCAGGCTTCTGCCCATCTGGTAGCATAATCAGTACATGTAAAAATATAACGATTATTATTGAGGATTGCTGATGGTGTAATAGGGCCAATGAAATCTAGACCCCACTTCTAAAAAGGCTCTAATGGCAAGACAGGCTGTAGAGGGAAAAGATGATGTTGTAGGGGCTGTCCAGATCTCTGACAATTATCACATTGTTTGACAAACTGTGATACATCCATGTACATAGTAGGCCACCAAAGACCACTTTGCATAATTTTCCGGTGTGTTAAGTCTACAGCAAAATGGCCACCGGAAGGAATTGAGTGAGCCAAATTAATGACTGAGTTAACTTCATGTGGTGGGATACAACGAAGTAAAACTCAGTGTGATCCATATAGTATAATTCCCCAGCAATCAACCAAAATCGGCGACTGAAAACTGAAATTTTTCTTCGTATTGCAGGAGAAGTCTGAGAAGGGAGGCATCCAACAGTAAGAAAGGTCAATACCTGATCATAGTATGTAGATGGCATAGGTTGGTCTGTAATTTCATCATTAGTCGGTTCAGAGACATAAATTGCCGGTGTTGTGTCATCTACACCGATCGGAGCTTCACCGGAATCTAAGCGAGAGAGAAAATCTGCTAAGGCATGTGAACTGTCTGGCCGATGAATAACTTCGTGGTCAAACTCTTGTAAAGTAGAACCCGTCGTGCTAATCGACCACCTAGATGTTGTTGCCGAACTAGATAGATAAGTGCAGAATGATCTACATGAAAAGTAAATTTACGGCCCAGCAAATAATGTCTGAATTTCTTGACAGAATATACTAGACCTAGACATTCTCTCTCTGTTACAGAGTAATTCTTTTTAGCAGGGGCTAATCTTCGACTTGCATAGTACACTGGTCTGAACCACTTATCGGTTTGTTGCAGTAGAACGCTCCCTATTGCTATATCTGAAGCATCAACAAATACATGAAATGGGCGATCCCAGTCAGGAGGCTGTAAGATTGGAACCTGTGTTAGTAATCCCTTTAGACGATCAAAAGCAATTTGACAGTCCGGGGTCCAGTCAAACTATTTAGGTCTTCGTGATTAAACGATTGAGTGGAATGGCTAAATGAGCGAGCCACCATAGATGACGACCATGCCAGCGGACTTGACCCATAAATCTCATGACTTCTTTTGGTGTAGTAGAACAAGTGCTCCTAATACAGCTGCAACCTTATCCGGGTCGACTTGTATGCTCTGTGTTGATACAATGTGGCCAAGTAGCTTTCCACATGAAACCACAAACACATATTTTTTTGGGTTCAAACAGAGTCTATATTCTCTGCACTTTTCAAAGCAGCACCGTAAATGGATCAGGTGTGTTATCATCTTACCGAAAATAAAAAAATCAAGATATACTTGCATAAAAGAGGTAAGGTAAGGAGAAAATATTTCCTGCATACACCTTTGGAACGTACTGGGGGCATTTCTTAATCCAAACCACATAATAGTACATGCGAAAACACCCCAGTTGGTAATGAAGGCGGTCTTCGGTATATCCTGTTCAGCCATTCTAACTTGATTATACCACTGTACCCATCTAAGAATGAATACATTTCATGTCCTGCTACTCTATCAAGCATCGTGTTAAGAAAAGGTAGCGGAAATGGATCATGCACCGTAGCTGCGTTCAGTTTCTGGTAATCTACACATATTCGTAACTGCTTATTCTTTTTAGGGACAATAACAATTGGTGAGATCCATTCAACATGCTCTACTGGTACAATAAATCCGACTTTGAGTAGCCTATCAAGTTCTGCCTTTACCTGTGATGCATAGTTTGGATTCATCCGGTAGCTGGGTTGCTTAAGTGGTTTTGCTTCTGGCTTCAGCATGACCCTGTGTTGATAGATGCGCGGGTCCAAACCCTTCATATCTTTGTAATCCCATGCAGATACATCAGAAAATTCTCGAAGTAGTTGGATTAAATCTGCTTGAAATAACTCAGGTAAGCTTTCCTTTATCTTAACAGGAAGTGGATTTTCTTCATCCCCTAAATTGTAGGTGGTCAGCTGATCTTCTGGAACATAGAGTTGTCGAGGCTTCTCTGTATCCTCAGCTGGCTTGAAAAGTTGTTGTAGATCAGCGTCATCTATGGTAGCCTTATCTTCTTTCGTATCTTTTTCTGTTACAGACATCACCGTACAAACTGCAGGATTCGAATATCTACAACAGATTGTAGATCAACAGTTCCTAGGGAGATCAAGTCAATGTTATTTTTCAGAAACTCTCTTCTTCATCATCTGACAACCCATCTAGCATATGGACTGGTTCTGCAAAATACGGTCTAGCATGCAACTCGCAAGGTTGTATAACATCTAATTTTACAACGTATTTACGATTATTATCTTTGAAAGTGAGTTCCTGTGCAGACCAATCTTGTATCACCTTAGCGTGCTTCAGCCAAGGACGGCCGAAAAGGAGATTATAATCAAGGTGGATTCCGGTAATTCTAGTACGACAAAGGTCATTTTAAATGTTGTACCTTGTAAAGTTATTGGTACATTTCGCACAAGTCCTACGGGATGAACTCTTGATTGGTCGGCCATTCTGACAAAAAACTGAATTGGTTCGATTTCGGTCCACCCTAACTTTTTACACAGTACAGCAGTAGCAATGTTGATACCAGATCCTCCATCAATTAGTACATGTGTGATTTTATGATTTTTATACCATACCGTAATTAAAGGAACCGAATGATCGGCCGTAGAATCAGGTTCCGGTTGCACTGTTGTTGTTGCTGGAATGCAAGAAGGCACAGGACTGAACTGTTGTTGGAATTGTTGTCGAACTCCCAGTACTAGTGCAAGTAATTGGCCCAGAGGAAGAGTGATGGATGCTTTAGATAAAATTTCCCATGTCTATTGTGATTGGATTGTATTTTCCACAGATTCTGAAGATGATGTGCCTGCTGAAGATGATGGGTCTATTGCTGAATTAGAATCCTATTTTTGTGTTCCTTCCTCGGTTAACGGAGCCTGGTCACCGGAATAGGATCTGGGAACACTAGAGGTTCTGCGGTGGTCCATTGACTAGCCTTATCATACATCTTTTGTTGTTCACATATGCCTGGTTCAAATATTTCTGCTGCTGGTTGCAGTTGTTTACCGGATCGGGTCTGAATTACTGCAGCGTGCGTTTCTACTGGTGTGATTTGTACCATATTAGTCATTGGGTTTTGACGTTCTTTCTTCCTCTGATCATACTCAGCTGCATCCTTACAAAATCTTCTAATGTGACCAAATTCACCACAAAAATGACAACGTGGTGGTGGCAAATTGGGATTTTCTAGTGCTGGTCCGGCCTGCCAGCGGTTTGCATTGTAGTTATTATTTCTCTATCCTTTGTAATTTCGATAACCTTGTCACTGGTTGTTTCTCATTTGTGGTGGTACGTAGTGATTAGCTGGCTTTTCTGGTTCCTGTATAATTGCATTGACAGTTGCTGGTCCCTGTACTTTGGCGTTATATGTGCAGTTTTCGGTGGTGTGTCCGGTACTGTTGCAGATAGCACAAAACAACTGATTAAGTGCACAAGTGGCACTAGTATGGCCTGAATTCTTGCATGTAGTGCAGTACATCTGTCTGGTCGGTATTCGGCGATACTTCTATTTGCTTTTAACCACTCCAGGTCTTCTGTAAATCCGCCAACCTTGTTTTCAAGTTGCAAAGCCATTGCAATCACGACATCTAGCGTCATAGCTCCTACACAACGTATGATCATAATCTGTTTAAGTTGCAGAGTCAATCCATTGATAAACCATTGAGTAATAACATCATCCGGTAGGTTGGCATGTGCTGGTGGTAACTGCCTCAAATGAGTCCTGAATAGAGTGGCGTATTCCTGTACTGTTTGATTTATCTTCTGTCTATTGTTTTGCAGGTAGTCAAAAATTTCGACTGGATTCTTCTTTAGCCTGAATCTCTACAAAAATGCATCCCTTACTGCTTCATAGGTGCCGAAATGGTTAATATCATATTCTGTAAGCCATCTAGCTGCTTCGTTAACTAATGTTGACTAGAAAACAATAGCCTTATACGTCGGATCAGGTGGATGGTTGAGCACTGCGTAACTTATCTCAAATGTGCATACATGAGCATCTGGGTCATCTCCTCGGAATCCACCAAATTTAGTATACGTTACTCCGGTTGGAGTCGGCCTTGGTGGGCATACTTGTTGTTGTTGCTGCTGTTGTTGTTGTTGCCCGTTCATGGCTCTGATGGTTGTATTGTGACTATCTTCTGTATCCCGGGGCTGAATATCTGAACTATCGGAATTTGTATCGTCGGCCTGTGCACTTTCCGGTTCGATAATCTTGTTCAGTATGTTTCGAATCTCTTTGAACAAGATACCTTCCTTTTTGATGTCAAATGTAGGGAAGCTTACTCCCAATAGTGGTGATTGGGCTGAAGATTCACCAAGAACTGGTAAACCGTCGCCGAAAAACTGTGATCTTTCAGCAATTGGTACCGGAGCAACACCAGAAGGTGTCGAATCTTCACCAAAACAAGGTGCTTTTTCTCCTTCATTAATTTCTTTGGCTAAGGTGTTTCTAGTCGTAAACAAATTTGAATCTTTACCCAATGTTGCTAAACTAACTTCAGGCTGCGTCATGGTAGATTCTGGAGTTACTATATCTTCGATAGACTGTGCCGAAATCATATCGGAATTTACCAGAGGCGTAGCACGTTCCATTGGAATATGACCGGAATCACTACTAACGTTCTTTACTTTCTTGACAACTGGGTTAGACCTAGCTGTACTTCTACCTCTCGGAGTCGTCCTTAGCAAATTAAGTACCCCAGGCTGGCGGTTCTTTGGATACGTTTCACCGGATCGAGTAACCGGCATGTATCATCTTTTGTACTAATTGCGTACTATTACTGTCGATTTACAATTTACAGTCACGTTTCCACAACTGGTTTGCAATAATCTGATCTGTTTCCACCTCCCCACAGACGGCGCCAGTGTTAAACGCTGTATTCTAACTGTCAGAAGTGCGTTTAAATGTAATTTGGGTTCTTGGGAGTGGAAGGGGTCTGTTAGACAGAGGCCCTATACTTAGTTCCCAAGCTAACCACTTACACACAGCAATATACTGATGCTGAGAGCTCTATCAAGATCCTGTGGTACTTAGGCATTTACAGTTCACGGTTTAGCTCGGCCAACGTGTACCACATACACTAAGAGGCTATATTGCATCTGCACATAAACCTACTAAAAATACCAGAGACAAGAGTAATCGTTCAACCTTTATCCAATGGGTACCACAATCCGACCAATGTCGGAAGACATAGAGAATTCAAGTGTTTCAGATATACCGTACTGAAGGTTCAGTATGCAACCCAAGAAATCCTACTGTAGCTTAACCTTTACTGTAGGATGACAGATCTCAATGCTGAAGACAACACGATCCCGCACAGTGTTAGAAACTACCACAGTTACACAAACTTCACCAAACAACTGGCAGAACATTCCAAGAACGAGTACTACTGCAATACGCGAACTTAACACAACAATTGCAATAAGGATTCGCAGACGATTCACTTCAGACAACAGACCGAATTATCTACTGGACGTAGATGATACTCACACCCGCAATGGATACCAATAGATAACAGACAAGACGAGACACAGATACACACAGAATACTCAGAATTTAGACAAGATACTCTAAATTAACCAACTCGACACACAGTAACACCACAGACAAATCACCCAGACAGACAGTCTGGTGATCTCTCGAATGTCACTGAGCATCTCTTTTCATTGCTTTATATAAAAGATTACAAAGTGTCTGCGTAACAACCTTTCGCACATGTGAAACAAGATTTCAGTTATACACTTCCAATCCGGCGGCCGATAATAACATCTATAACCAAGATGCCAGCTATCAGAGTTTTAGTAAGTATTGCTACTTCAAAGAATTGGAACTTTTACCGATTAGATGTTAAAAATGCATTCCTTAATGGGTGGATCTCTGAAGAGGTCTACATGGCTCAACCACCAGGATATGAAGACAAAGACAAACTTCATTATGTATGTAATTTAAGGAAGGCACTGTATGGTTTAAGGCAAGCTCCTAGAGCCTAGAATCGCAGGCTTGTCACGTACTTAGAGGAGCAAGGTTTTTTTGCAAGCAAGGAAGATTCTTCATTGTTCATTAGAAGACTAATTCAAAGCTTCTTTATCTATGTGTTTATGTGGATCATATCATTATTATAGGAAATGATAACAATGGCATCAAGAAGATTAAAACCTAGATGAAGGAAGAGTTCAAGATCAATGATCTTGGATTGCTTACATATTTTCTTGGCTAAGAGATTCTTTATACAGATTCTCGTGTTTTCATGACTCAAAGAAAGTACATCCATGATATGCTACTTAAGTTCAAGTTGGAAAATGCAAAAATTGCAGGTACACCCATGGAATTGAATCACCAACTCAATGCTCATGAAGGAAAGCTACTTGAAGACATTATAGGTTATCAAAGGCTTGTTCGGAGTCTAAATTAGCAACCCTAACAAGAGTAGATATATGCTATGGGGTGAGTACATTGATTCAATTCATGCATACACCTAGAAAACCTCACATGGAAGCTTCCAAAAAGATCTTAAAGTACTTGAAGGGTACCATAAATGAAGGACTATTTTATCCATTTACATCTGACGTGGATATCAAGCTATACTTTGATGCAGATTGGGCCAGCTCAAAAGATGATAGGAGTACCTCTAGCTACTTATCTTTTGTAGGATCTAAGTTAATTTCATGCTCATCAAAGAAACAAACAATTGTGGCATTGCCATTAACTAAAGCTGAATATAGAGGAATAGCAAATGCAACACAAGAGGCAATGTGGTTAAAGCTACTCTACTCAGACTTGGGGCTACATACATACACTCGGATGATCTTTGGAGATAATACTAGCTCACTACATTTGGCTACTAACCTTGGATATCATGCAATGACTAAGCACATTGAAGTGCATTATCATTATGCGAGAGAGAAGCTACTTAGCAAGGACATACAATTGTCCTATGTATCAACAAACTTGCAATGTGTAGATATGCTAACTAAATCTTTGGATGGAACTAAGTTGAACAGGTTCAAGATGATGAATGGATTGCAAGAGATTAAAGAGAATTGAAGCCCAACCACACTAGGCTTGAGCGGGAGCTGTTGGTGCAATTACTCCAAGCCTAACTGCTTGATCACCTATCTTAAAGTTCATATGTTCATTCATGTATTGGCACATGAATTATCTCTTGTAAAAGGTTGATTTTTACTCCTTTTAAAAGTGCATATATGGAAGCACTTGCAATCCCAGTTCTTAGGAGAATCTTTCCATGAATTATTTGGTGCAAATTTATGGAAAATCAAGTCACCTTGGAACACTTTTAGGTAAAGATTCAAATTCAAACTTGAATCTTGGCTCCAACAAAAAGGCTATAAAGAAGACTATCTAGTCGCGTGGTTTAGTAGCCAGAAGTGGGAGATATAGTAGAGATTTCATAGGAATTTGTGTGGCATATTGATCTCACATTAAAGCTCTTCTATTGCCCTCACATTGTGAAATCATTCTTTGCCAATGTCAATGTAATCAATGTGCATTAATACATATAATCTTCTCATGTCTCATCTCTTCTACTCTATCATATACTACTCAGAATAGTGAGTGTCTCTAATCTATTTCTGAGTTTTTACTTGATCATTTTTAGTACTTAAAATTGGGATAGATTCATTAGACTGTCCATTCTCTTTTTACAAAGTTTCAATTCAATTGCCTCACTTGTTCTTGAGATATGTTCAAAACATTACTCTCTAGTATGCATACTCTTAACTCCCTAAAATGTCGGGATGCATCTCAGTTTTGCTAAGAATCATTCTCTAAGCATAGTTGATCATTTTTAGTGAAATAGCTTGTGAAGGTTATCTTATCATGGTCAAAAAGATATTCCCAAAAAGATTTTGTCCAATTGTTACTAGGGAAAGAGTACTACTCATTTCTCTAAATAGGTATAGTGGCCAAAATAGCAAGTTTTTGGCTCATAGTGAACTTCCAAGTTATCTATTTTGATCCAATGATTTAAGGATCATCTTCCAAAGTACTTGGGTGATTATTTGTGCTTCTTGGAAAGCTCAGAAGGTATAATTTGCACTCCTTAACTCGGGTTTGGCTAGTGTGGAGCAGGAATTTGCAGCACCATCTCATCTCTGGAAATTGTCCACCATCTCCTCCAACATGTTTTTTGGTCAAAATGCTATACTTCCCTTGGAGTTTTTGATACCCACCCTTAAGGTTGCACAAGAGCATCAATGAACTAGCCATGGGTTATCATCAAGGATCATGGACTTAAAATGATTAGGAGAGACTAGGTTAAGAGCAGTAATGGGGATATATGTAGCACAAAAGAGACAAAAATCCTATTTTGATGCACATGTAAAGGACAAAGGCTTGAAAGAAGGAGATTGAGTCCTAGTTTACATGCTAAAACAACATGCATAGAAGTTAGAGAAATGTGGTTATGGACCTATGATTATATTGGCTTTCAATGAGTGGAGAGATACAATTAGCCACTTTAGAAGGGGAGATAATGCATAATTATATTAGTGGCTGTAGCGTCAAGCCTTATCAAGAACCTCTAGTTGAGGAGATGCTAAGATGACTCACGCTAGCAAAGAAGTGCAAGGATGAGGAGAAAAGAATAATAGAAGACGATCATGTAGGGGCTTTAGAATGCATTCAAATGTATGAAATTAAGAAGACAAGGACTAGGGAGGGAACACTAAAATCAATTAAAAGGCCTCCAAGTAACCCCCTATACCAACACAGAAACCCCCAGATATCCTATGGCAATGTGTCGAACAAAGTCAAATACTCACCCTAACATAATGGATAGGAGGATAGGAGCCATCCATTATGCTAAGGCAAGGCACTACTCTCAAGGAGATTAGGGTGCTAACTGATTCACGTGCTACAACTAGTGTGATTAGGTGGTCTCACTATCAAGGACATGGGACTAGAAATGCATCCTATAGAGGCATACCTCATAGGGATAGGGGCATGGAAACCGCTTGCATGTGTGAGGTGGACCTTCCTATCCTCATAGAAGATGTAACCTTGATGGTCAAGCTCCTGGTTGTCACGATGATGACCTGATAGAACCAATGATTCTCAACCAAGATTGGTTATATGATCACTCAAGGGACTTAAATCTTACAAAATTCTCTCTTAAGCACGTGAAGGAGGACCGAAAGATGTTTGGATAGATCCTCCAACCAATGACGACCCTCTCTAGATAGATGGAGACTAGCCTTGGCGAGAGGAGTAATCAAGAGATCTTCCTCTTTTTCCTCAATCGAATGGGAACTATTAATAGACAAATGGGGATCATCATTGGACAAATGGGCCACTATCAACAAACAAATGGGCACCATAGTCCCCTCGGGCCCACCCTCCAACTTCCTACATGCCTGGCTAGATCTGTTGTATAAAATGCCTCATCTCGTGATGGGCAGGTCATGCAAGTGTTGGACCCCCCATCTCTTCCAAAGCAGAGTGTCCACATGACCTCTCAACCACCACCATGGGAAAATCAACCACAATCTAGACATCTTAATCGATGACCAATCCAGACTACCCTTGGAAGTAGCACAAGTATCCAAATTTAACAAGAAAAAGGAAAATGTGGGGACCCAAGGGTCAACAATCACTAACTATCTCCTCCAGTTTAGGACAAGGAATCAAGACCAAAGCCAAGATCAACCACAACGTTCAACATCGCCTAGACATTCTCCTTCCACCAGAATTGGACAAGTCTGGATATCTGAGAAGTGTTTGATGGTCAGACCCATTAGCACTCAAATTGGGTGCCTAAGGCCTGTCTTGTAGGTCAGAAACCAAGCCATGTAAATTCACCCCTCCAAAATCACACCGCTCACCTACCATAATCACTTTCCCAATCCATCCTTTGTATCCAATCAAATGAACCTTTTTTCCCACGCACCACTCATAGGAAAGGTTGCCTTAACGCCCTAGCAAAACAATCCATCCACTCCATTTGTTACAATCTAAAACCTCATGATGCTAACCATTATCTTTGTAATAATTCAGTACCATCCAAGCTCCCTGACCATCCTTGCAAACATCAACTCTACTTATTCACTATCATCATCAAATGGACGTCTCTCATGAGAGGATGTCTATGCACTATTTAGATCATGTAGGCAGTCTAGGGACATGCATTAGTCACTAGGAGATCATTGCAAAAACACCTCACAGACAAGGCTACATTGGTGGCACATCAGTTATGGAAAGGGATTGTGGTCTCACTTTATTGGGATCAAGATTAATTTCTATGCTAATGTGTTACCCTTTTGTAGAAAATCTTTTACACAAAGTTACTCAGGATCAAGATGCAAGCCAAAGAATCTTCAGGTGCAGGTGCTAGCATACCATCAATGGACTTTGAAAATTTACTAATAGAAGCCCACCCTTCCAGGATACCTTTGGAATTTCAAGATTTCATGGGGCAATGCCAATTGGTGACCCTCTGATTGGAAGGACATAGTGAGTACACAATATGTCTCATTGGTTCTAAGGATTAGCATGACCACTTGCAAATGTGGAGCATATTTATGATGCAACTTTATGCTTTAGTGGAGACACATGGGGAAGATACCAATTCTTCTCCAAGGATATGAAGCCAAAACTCAGAGGAATTAAGACCAATATGGGCAAGGTCAGGTTTCACCGGATGTTTCAATGCAACCCTTCCTAAACTTGACTTCTATCGATGCTATTATCTTGTCACCACTTTACAACCACCAGTCACGAAGGAGCTCCTCGGTACTTCTATACTGCCATCCTTGGTCACGGATCAGCCTTTTAAGAATGTTTAACTCTCGTGTGACCTCATTTGGGCTGCCTTAAAAATTAAAGGCTCATTCTAGAACCCATGAAGAAGGGAGATGTTTTGAAATGGGCTGGCATCTCAACCATTATACCCAAGCTATCAAAGCATCTGCGCATATGCATGCAGCATTTTGCCTTCCCTGCACAAAATCGCTTCAGGTTGCCACAAAATGTATTTTTTTTGGACTATATCTAGCAAAAACAAGCCCACACAGTATTGATCTAGCCAACTGGATACAAAAATGGTTATTTTTGGCAAACCAAAGATGGGAAAAAAAAGAGTCATCCATGGTTGTTGTGCCATTACATGAATAGTGTACATGTGTCTAGCTTACGACATCCCTATCGAGCGAGACTTATCAAGTGCCAAATTACAACAATTTAAAGACTCTACCAAGTCACATAAACCATTGAAGTCACAAATCGAAAAATGCATGAGGGGAACCATCCCATGTCCACATGTACCCTGCCTTGCCATCCCCTCAATTGTCACCCCAACAGTCACCAATGGAGCCTCAAGTGGTTGTAACCCCATCGAAATTTGTTTGTCATGCCATATTACATTAGAAGGTACTTCTAGTGCAGAAGTAACTTCTCACGCAACCATAGTGACCACCACAATAGCCACAACTATAGAAGCAAGGGAAACCACATCTATTGTCAGTTTGGATGCATTTGCTTTTTTTGATACCAAATTTAGAAGCTAAGGTGCTAAATATGACATTTGATTTTGAAATGCATTATGCCTTCCCTAGCGAATTTCAATTCTCAGAGGCCAATTTCTTTTCACAAGAGTATGAATGCCCTAGTTATTGCAGTTCTCCATCAAAACTTGAGGGCAATCACGCGTGTCAACAAGAAAAAGATGAGGGGCAAACAGAAAGTCAAGGAGATACAAGCATTAGAAAGGATGACACCTCAGATGCAGCCACATACACCATTGCAATTCAAAGGGTTATGCAAAAATATGAAAGCTATTTGGATGAGATGTCAGATCATGAAGCCACAAAGTAAGAGAATTTGCAACAAGAACCATCCAATATTGGATTTGAGACCTCCCTTTTAATGCTTTTAAAGAATTAGTTCAAGTTGTGGGCACAGTTGAAGATTACACTTCCTCAAGCGCAAGCCCCTACCTCAATTTGATCCTTCGAGAGTACGATTAATGTCTCGACCAAGAGAGTATATTTTTGTCCCAATCGAGCCCCACAACTCCAATGATCATGAATCACAGATCATGATAGACATGCCAACTCAAGAGGACACCACCATAGTTGACATGCCACCCCCTCCATCGACGTCCCTACCCACCGAAGCCTCAAACATTGCCTCCATGCCCAAACCAAACATCCAATCACCTGTACATCCCTGTCTCACATGTATAACCTATCTCACCTTCATTTGATCATCCCCTTCTAGTATAGGATCACAAGAACAAGTTAATCCCTTCCTCACCACTTCCACAACACCATCAATATCATTACCACATCAATCATCCACCTAATAACCGTCAACCCTTTCCTAGCCTCTCCCGTTTCACCTATTTCCCTCTGTTAGCACCCTTTCATCACACCCATACTCCAATTAATCTTTCACCAGTGACACATCCCGGCCCCCACACACTACCTCAACCATCCCATCCTCATCAATCAATGTTTGAACCCATCTTTGTAACATATTCATTGACATTTATAAATCTTGTATTCATGCCATCACAATACCCATGCTCACACCACTTTTCACTATCAGCTCACTAGATTCAACTTCTAGTGATATGGATATTTTACAACCCATTGCACCTCCACTCATGTCCATCACCACTACTCA
>MU263359.1:0-2500 GCA_020310875.1 Ceratopteris richardii
GGATCATGTCAATTTGGTAAGTCTCACAGGTTACATATTCAAGGAAAGGTTTCATGCATGAAGACTACCTAGACTTGGTACACACAGATGTTTGGGGACCTAGCAAGGACCCTTCCATTTCAGGTTCAAGGTATTATGTGTCCTTCATTGATGATTATAGCAGGTGGACCATTTTATACTTTATGAAGCATAAAGATGAAGTGTTAATTGTTTCAAGAGGTATCTTGCACTTGTTGAAAATCAAACAGGAAGAAACTTGAAGAAGCTAAGATCAGATGGTGGAGGAGAATACTTCTCCAATGAGTTTGAAGATTTCTTGCAGGAAAGAGGCATCAAAAGGGAGATTACTACAAGGTACTCACCTGAACAAAATGGGGTAGCTGAAAGAAGGAATAGACTCATAGTAGAAACAGCTAGGTCTATGCTCAATGAGAAAAAGTTACCAAATTATCTTTGGGCAGAGAGTGTGTCCACTGCCACCTATCTCATAAAAAGGTTGCCATCCAAATCACTTGATGGCATGACACCATATGAAGCTTGGCATGGTAAGAGACCCTCTCTGGATCATTGTAAAATCTTTGGTTGTGTAGCATAGTGCATATTCCTCACAGGTAAGGGGAAAGCTAGACCCCAAGGCTGAAAAATGTATCTTCATTGGTTATGATTTGAACCAAAAGGGATACAGATTCTACAACCCAACAAACAAAGGCTTCAAGGTAAGCAGACATGTCATCTTTGATGAGAATGACTCATGGTATGAGAATGAATGCAGGAAAGTGAGTCTACCCTATGATATGGAAGAAGATTTTCCAAAGCTCACCAAGGAGGAACCAATTCAGCAAGAAGATCAAGCTCAGATGATGATGATACAATAAACCTTGAAGAGTTCAAGGCTTGGAAGTCCAAAGGGAAGATGAAGATGAAGCAACTAGAAGATAAACCAGAATCTTCAACTCAAGCAATGAGGAGATCTCAGAGAGAAAAAAAGAAGCCTATCAGATTTGGGTATGACACATCACTTGTAACTAAACATTCTGTATATCTTGCAAAGGACTTGTTGAATGAACCAGGTACTTATGAAGAAGCAATTACCAAACCAGAATGGAAAGAAGCCATGGATGAAGAGATGGAAGCTCTCAAGGAAAGTGATACTTGGGACTTGGTACC
Source organism: Ceratopteris richardii (assembly GCA_020310875.1). Classification (NCBI taxonomy): domain Eukaryota; kingdom Viridiplantae; phylum Streptophyta; class Polypodiopsida; order Polypodiales; family Pteridaceae; genus Ceratopteris; species Ceratopteris richardii. The sequence goes on from MU263359.1 coordinate 1,168, forward strand.
CAAGAAAGACTCTATGAAGGTAATAGGATCCAGATGGATCTACAAACTAAAGAAGAATTCAGATGGAACAATAAACAGGTACAAAGCTAGGTTGGTAGCCAAGGGTTTTGCACAAACCCAAGGCATTGATTATGAGGAGACATTTCTCCTGTGGCCAAGATGCCAACTATCAGAATATTGGTGAGTGTAGCTGCATCCAAGAATTGGAATATGTACCAATTAGATGTCAAGAATGCTTTCTTGAATGGATGGATATCTGAAGAAGTCTACATGTCACAACCACCTGGCTATGAAGATCCAAAAAAGGTACATTATGTTGTAAATTGAAAAAGGCTCTGTATGGTTTAAAGCAGGCACCTAGAGCATGGAATTACAGATTGACAACCTATCTCCTAGACCAAGGATTTGTGATGAGTAAAGCAGACACTTCTATTCATAAAGAGAAGTAGTACAGAGGTAATCTACTTATGTGTCTATGTGATGACATCATTATTACAGGAAATGATGTTCAGGGAATTAGACATATCAAAGGACAGATGATGAAAGAATTCAAGATTAGTGATCTTGGATTATTGAAGTATTTCTTAGGTCTTGAATTGGTCTATACAAACTCAGGTATCTACATCACTCAAAAGAAGTATGTACAGGATATGGTTAAGAAGTTTGGCTTGCAGGATGCTAAAATATCTTCTACTTAATGGAGGTCAACCTAAAGCTAAGTGCTCATGAAGGAGAAGAAGTCAAAGACATCACAGGATACCAAAGTATGGTAGGTAGTTTGAACTATGCTACCTTGACAAGAATTGACATAGCATATGGAGTAAGTGTGCTTAGTCAATTCATGCACAAACAAGGGTACCTCATCTAGAGGCAGCAAAGAAGATCTTGAAGTATCTATAGGGAACTCAAAGTCATGGTTTGTACTTTCCATATACATCAGATTGACATTAAAGTTTACTCAGATGCAGATTGGGTAGGATGCAAGGATGATAGGAGAAGCACCTCAGGATATATTTGTTTTGCAGGAGATAAGCCCATTTCTTGGTCAGCCAAGAAGCAACCTACAGTGGCATTGTCATCCACTGAAGCAGAGTATAGAGGGCTTGCCAATGCCACTCAAGAAGCTATCTGGTTGAAGCTTCTATATACAGAGTTAGTCTACACCAAGACCACCAATCATTTTTGGAGACAACACTAGCTCTCTTCACCTTGCAGCTAATCCAATATATCATGCCAGAACCAAACACATAGAGGTTCATTACCACTATGTGAGAGAGAAGTTGCTTAGCAAAGAGATTCAATTGACATATGTGTCTACTAATATGCAATGTGC
>MU263359.1:10000-30000 GCA_020310875.1 Ceratopteris richardii
ACAACCACTTACTCATTCGCACATGTGCACACACACGTACCCGGGCCCATGCCGTCAATTTTATACACCCACACCCTTGCCCTTCCTCACTTTTTCCTCTTCTTCCTCTTCCGACCACCTTCCCTTCTTATATAATCATGCGTATGCACACTCGCACCCCTCCCTCACACACGCCTACACTTATCGAACATACACTTACTTTTACCCTTGCTTCTTTCTTTCTTTCACTATCTCATTAGGCAAACGAAGTGTACAAAAAAAACTTTGAATGCACACATAAACTAGTAAATCAATCTCAAAGGGTCACTTCCAAGGTTCAATGCATGATTTTATTTCCGAGCAGAGATCCTACACTAATCCGAACTCCAGGTCTGTTCTTCGAAGGGACTCCACCTATATGTTATATTACCATACTTCAGAGTTGGCATGATAAATGGCAGCTTGGTTGTCTCGTTTAAATCAAACCTAGAACACCTCTTCATTATATGTGCATATTGAACTAGCTTCACAACTTCACATGCACAGATCTCGTCATCTTTCCCTTATTGGTCGTTGTCCCAAACTACTTCCAACCATCTGAACCAACCATAAAAAAAAAAAAACAGCGTTTAGATGGAGGTCCTCTTTAACTTCTTGAAGAAATAGCGACAACGCAACTCTGACCAGAAGACGCACCAAAATGTTAGGTCCTTCCTCATGAGAAAATGCCTTACACGTACCTATACCTTGCCAAATTTATTTGTGCTCTGTCCCTTTTCTCACTTTAAGTCCACAATTGCATCCAAATATAGTTGTGAAGTGGGAGGAATGGGAACCGGAATGTTCACACACACAAGGATCCAATCTACAAGGATCACTTCTCACAATTTCACTTCCCACTCTCTCTACTCCTTATTCATTTTTTTTTTTTTTGCATTGAATTTTCATGTAAACAAGGCACACAAGATGTTCTAGATATTTTCTTAAAACTGAAGACTATTGTGCTTTGTGAAATACCTCGACCCAAATTCATTCACATCGATCGTCAATGTTCTATAGTCTTTCATATCATAGTAAGGGACTGATCATTTATTTCAATTACCAATAGCAAGTAGAATATATCAGCCATATGAATTGTTCCCTCAGTGAAATATGCCTCTTAACCTCAGTGGATGCTGCCTCATGCAATAGAACATAGTCCTTCTGAAGGAATAACTAGGAAAACAAACTCCCACAATAAAAGCAATGGAGACTTACAAAACAGGCCTGAAAATACACCCGGTTCACTGTTGCCAACCCTCTCTAGGATGAATTGCCCTCTCTAAAGATGTCTGCACCCGGCATGCCAGCCACACGAGACTCCATCGATTCTCCTTTTACCCCCTTTCAGCCACTTGAGCTAGCCTTCTGTTGATGATCTGTGGCCAATCGTTACTGAACCAAGACATTTCTGGCACACATCTGATATCTGACACTTCATTTCTGAGTGTCGTGGAAGCTTGCTTTCCAAGCTCGCATGAGTAACTGACTTCAATTGCACAACTTCTCCTTGAATTGTCTGAAATGTAGTATTGGCTCTGGGATCTTCATCGATGGAAAGAAAAGAACAATCACGAGCTTCTTTCCATTTCTGGAATCGTATGGCCACCTCATTCACAGCCTTCGATTGTTCTGGCTTCTGTGCAGGCTATGGAGATCTGATATTGTTTTGGCTTTCTTTGTAGCAACCTTGCTCGCTGTCTCCCTTGCACTTAGCTCAGATATTACTCTTTTGGCAACAATTGGTTTGGACGGTCCAAAAACTGCCATAGCTTGGCATCGGCGTACTGCATACAGTCCTTGGCATCGTCTTCTTGCCTTGTTCCGTCAACATGATACCGATCCAACTGTTCTTGGTGCCCCCACTTCTCTTTCCTGCAATCGTGCCTGCGAACCCCCTCCTCCTGCTTTGCGCATGGCACCCCTCATTTCCATGCCCCCGCTCCAGTTGTTCCTACAACTGCTCTTCTTGCAGATGTTCGGGCTTTACTCACGTGCCCTCTATATTCTGCAGAAATGGACCGTCTCTTTCTTGCCGCTCAACGTGCAGTCAGTCATATGCAAATTTCTTGCTGATGTGTGAAGCCCTCCCATGCATGCTCCCATGTGGCATGATACAGCAACGAGAATGAATGATGTTTGGTAGAAGCAAACAGAACAAAAGCTTTACTTGCCGTACGGCAGAGGTTTACGAACTGGTTGTGAAGTAGTTTTCTCCTTATCACTAGCCCGCTTCAACCGCTGTCTCCCAAGCTCTTTCAGCCTCTCCCTTTTTCCTCATGGGCATGCCCTTGCTCACCCCTTTGAGCTCCTCCTCTCTCTCCTTCAGCAGCTGCCCCCCATCCCACGACAGTCTGCCTCTGAAACTCCCTTCGCACCTATGAAACACACATCATGGACTTGCGGGACCCCTCTACGTGAACGGGAATCAGCTTATCTCTTCCTCCTACGGCTACCACACCCTCGAATGATCTCCAGGCTTCAAGACAAAAGAAAAAATAGTTTCTTTTCAGATTCACAGCTTTCTTCGGCCACTGAAGACAAAAATGTACAAACGGACTGCAAAAAAAAATTTCCATCATTCCCCCAAGTCCTTCTGACAGCTGCCTGCAAGGAGAAGGGCTGAAACGACTTTTGGCCCTGAATCAATGTTGTATTTTGACGGTCTGCCATGCCCTTCATGGTTGAAGGTTATCTATAGATAATACCTGTTTTTCAGAAAAAAAAAAAATTGTTATTTTTTTTTTTTGAAGGTCCAAACAAAATTGTGACCTTGTTTTACAGTCCAAAATGGCCCAAAACGGGCAATACGGCCATTCAAAATTAACATTGCTCTGAATATACATTTCTGGGATTTCTGTAAAAGTTATGCTTAGAAATCAGGACCCTTGTTGATGTTGAGCGCAAGCATTGATCATAACACTCCATGAAACAATATCCTGACTTTTCATGACGTTGAACACACGCCATGCTTGTTGTGGGTTGCTACACTTGGAATACATGTTTAGAAGAGTTGTGCTTACAAGAATGTTGGACTCAAATCCTCCTCTCTTCAGCTCATCATGAAGTTTTATTCCCTCTAACAGAAATTCAGGGCAAGAGCAAGCATCGAGAAGACTGAAAGCGGTCTCCTCATCTCGTTTCACATCTTCCAAAAACATTTGTGCATACATCTGTATAGCCTTATTCAACAAACCTTTCTTTGCATGCATTGAAACCCTGAAATCCCATGTGATCACATCTCATTTTGGCAGCTCCTTGAACAATATACATGCGTAAATTCATATCCACTAATGCACATCCAAAAACAACATCAGATAATAACAATCATTGCTTGGCAATTTCATTGTGCAATCTCCCATAAGTGCATTCCAACCAGCAACGTCCCTAATCTGAAGCTTATTGAAAACTTATAGGTTTCTATGATCAAGCCACAACTTGCATACATGGCCTCGAAATGGTTGTGGCCTTCACTCATCAAGCTTGCATGACAATAGGCATTCAATACATAAACAAGAAATGCAAGAATCTGAATGATCTTTCCCCCAAACTGCATCTGCTCAACACAAGTGATTGCATCCTAAACATGCTTATATTTTCCATAATCAGAACTCCAAACACCAAGGGCATTCCCCTCTAAGCAAGATGTAGCCTGTAGTTTGCAAATACCTTTCATCCAATTGATTAACTCTTCAAATACCTGCAATCAAACATATTTTCCTGCCAACTAGATCCACATTAGTGCATAAAAACCAATTATTTTGTGAGCTAACATACTCCCCTCTTCTTATTTGCGAAGTCATCCTCGACGAGCCACTTTTGCTGCAATCTCATCAAAACAGCCGTGGAAATATCAATGTACAAAAAGCTTGCATACCTTTCCATCGAGCTGTCACTTCCACTGAACCTGCACTCATTGAAGCTATTAGTGCTAAAAAAAATCACTCATGTATACATACAAATCAGTCGCTTTCAAAATGATCCAAGAACATGCACATACATACAACTCCAATTCCACATACATCAAATTGCTCATGCATTCGATTATGAACATAGTCTCAACCAAAATAACACATGCATACCTTTCCATGTTTTACCCATGCAACTGTCATTGCGAAAATACAGAACGGAAATACCGAAATGAACAACAACAATTGAAATGAATTCAATCGGAGATGCAACATACCCAAAATGCATACCCCATTATTGCATCTACTATTCGCTATGTACACATAGTCCATGACCAGACATTTCCGAAGAATCCCCATCGTCGTCCTACAAAAGTCATCGAAACCCGAGTGCAAGTGAAGACCTACATAAAAAAACCTAGAGTGTCCCACATACTAGAAAAACCCTCGGATAAAGCACACAAGTTATAAAGCAAGGACCGTTGCATTACCTCGCTAAAGCCTCATCCATAAGTACATATAGAGTCTCTGTGCCTTCAAGAATGTTGATTCAAAGTGAGCTGATCTGTCACAAGCCATCACATACCAATCACACAAGCAAATAACGTTCCCTTCCAGGCAATCATCGCCCTCTCCTCTCTCTCTCTCTCTCCCTCAGGAGGGGAATAACTTCATATGAAAATTTTATTTTAATCAGACGTTGGCCTACATTGACACTGGATGCGATTCGTGGACCTGACCACCCAATCAAGTTGATTCCACCCATCTACCAACACAATGCAGCGCACAACACACAAACACACAGTGATAACACATAACATATATCAGCTAGCCCATAACGAAGCTGGGTACGGCTCATGGTTGTGACCGCCCGGCCACAATGGTTCCACCTACCTACCAACCTGTTATGGCGCGTAGCTAAGACATAAACATATACATCCCAAGCCTATGGCGAAACTAGCTGCGGCTCGTGGTCCTAACCACCCGGCTAAGATAATTCCACCCACCTACTAGCCCACCATAGCACATTGGTACGATCACAACAACACACATTCTTTTTCTTTTCTTTCTCTTCGTTTTTTTTTTCCTAGTTAATTAATTCACCCAAGTCCTGAGAATTAGGGAGAGGAAGAAAGGGACTTTCCCACTTTTCCCACACATGCATGCAAAACATATACACACTAGCCTTTGACAGATCAACCACCTCTTCACTCCGTTCTCTCAATTACAGACACTACATATGTATTCATCGATTTGACTTTTCACTAGGTAACTACAACCAGCTATGCCTTAGTCCCTCCTGTACCTATCCTTAGACGATCTAGAATGTGAGTCTCCGGGATGTCTCATGTAGCCTCACATCGTACCCGCATCCCAACGACTTCCCTAGGGCGAGTCAGGCTCAACTTCAGGAGCTCCGTCATCACTTCCTATCGTTAGCACATCTGCCCAAGCCCACGTGATATCGTTTTCCTCGTTAGGCATTTCCCTAGAAGGATCGAAATAGTAATATCGATCTCCCGCCCATCCTACATGTCGAGTCAGGTATTCCTCAAAACACTCAATGTAAAATGCAACACCCAAACCCTGGTTTATAAAGCATACCAGCCAATGCGCTTCCTCAACATCGTATTCTGTCTCAAAGTCCTCGACATCTATGTCCATGCGGGCGAATGTTTGGTCCGAGAAATATATCCTTAGCTCGTACAAGTAGAGTTGCGTTATTTGATTTGCCATTTTGTTACTTAGCTCCTAACAGTCTCTGCATAACACAAAAAATATTAGAAGTCCAAAATTCTTGAGCTGGCACAGGATAATATTTATGACACACAAATCATAGCTTACATATGCGCATATATATATATATATATATATATATATATATATATATATATATATATATATATATATATATATATATATATATATATATATATATATATATATATATGTACTATACATCTATGTACAAGGGATCTACTACGTCCTTCTGCTTGGATCTCGTCTGGCTTCTCCCGTCCTAATGTCACTTGAAATATGGTTTAACTCGAAGCGCGTTAACCTTCACGGGAGCATATTCTTCTCCTAAATCTTGAATTTGCATGGAACCATTGGAGTTGAGTTCCACCACCTTAAACGGTCCTGCCCATCTTGTTTGTAACTTCCCCGGGAATTTATAATATTTACTATCATAGACTAGCACCAAATCCCCTTCTTGAATCACATAGGTCTTGAGATTCTTATCATGCCTCTCCTTACGTCTCTTCTGAATAGCTTCCAAACTTTGCTGTGCAATGAGTCTCTTTTCTTCCAGCTTGACCAGTTGTATGTACCTTTCCTTCAATGATTCTTCCTCGCCCAACCTAGCCTCGATGGCCACTCTTAAGATCGGAACTTCTTTTTCGATGGGAAAGATGGCTTCCTCGCCATATACTAGAGAGAACGGAGTGCTCTTAGTCGTCACTCGGTAGGATGTTCTATACGCCCACAAAGCTTCCAAAAGTCTCTCATCCCATTCTCTCCTATGCACAGCCACTGTCTTTGTCAGAATCTATTCAAGAACTTTGTTGGTGACCTCCACTTGTCCATTTGCCCTCGGGTAATATGGAGTGCTTTTTCTATGTTTGATCTTATATAATTCCATTAATTCTTCGATCAGTTCGTTGACAAAATGGGTTCCTCTATCACTTACTATTTCCAACGGGCATCCGAATCGGGTGATGATTTGTTCGTACAAGAATTTAGCAACATCAACGGCTCGGTCAGTCTTCAGAGCTTTGGCTTCTACCCACTTGGTAACATAGTCAGTACAGACCAAGATATACCTATTGGATCTTCGTCGTGAGGGAGGATCAATAGGCCCCACAAAATCAATTCCCCACTTCTCAAAGGGCTTAAGAGCGAGCACCGGCGTGAGAGGAGCAGCATGTGCTAATGTGGGTTTGCCCATTCGTTGGCATTTGTCGCATTTCTTACAGTATGTGTGCGAGTCTTTGAACAGCGTTGGCCACCAATACCCAGCCAATAAAATCTTTCTTGCCGTCAATTCACCAGCAAAATGCCCACCGCAAGGTTCGTCATGCAAAGCCCTCAACACTAGGTTTGCTTCTTCTTCCTCGAGACACCTCCGATAAATGCTCTCATGAACAAAATATCGATAGAGTTGCCCCCCAATGATGCTATGGTGCTTCGCCAATGCTAACAGTTTTTGCTTCTCTCTTGCTTGCTCCTGGCGGATATTTAGTGGTGCATAAGAAGTTCACCAAGTCGGCATACCAAGGTACTTTAGCACCAACCTGGAATAGATGCCCATCAGGAGCATCATCGGGCACACCAGAGATTGGCTCCTCATTAACAATTCGAGATAAATGGTCGGCCAATATGTGCGCTTTGCCTGGTCTGGTTACCACTGTGAACTGAAATTCTTGGAGGAGTAGCATCCACCTCATCAATCGCCCTGATAGCTCAGGTTTATTAATGATGTACTTTAGGGCTTCATGATCCACATAAAACGTGAAATGCTTTTCCCATCAGGTAATGCCGATACTTGTTCACCGCAAAGATCATCGATAGGCATTCCTTCTCTGTAGTCGTGTAGTTTCTCTCAGTGATATTCAAATTGCGACTCGCGTAATAAATAGGGTGGTCCAACTTCTTTTCATCGGCTTGGCATAGCACTGCTCCAACCGCAGTATGAGAAGCGTCGGTATGCACATGGAATTCTTTCGTCCAGTCAGGTGCTACCAAGATTGGTGCATTTATCAATCTCTCCTTGATCGAGGCGAATGCAACTTGACACTCTTCAGTCCATTGGTATTGTTGGTCTTTCCTCAAAAGATTCGTAAGTGGTGCCACTATTGATGCAAAATTTAATATAAAACGTCGATAATAATTTGCATGGCCCAAGAATCCTCTGAGTTGTCGCAAGTTTTGCGGAGGTGGAAGTTGTCCGATCTTTTCCACTTTATCCTCGTCAACCGCAATCCCTTTTTCGGAAATAACATGTCCCAAAAGCAATCCTCTTCGTACTCCAAATGTACACTTTTCAGGATTTAATGCGATGCCTTTTTCAATGCTTCTTCTTAAAATCGCTTCGATCCTCTCCATCATGTTTTCATCGTCGCCTCTGATCGCAAAGTCATCGAGAAATATCTCCATCCAATCCTGCAAATAGTCTTGATATGCAGCTATCATTGCCCTCTGGAATGTGGCCGGTGCATTGCATAATCCAAATGGCATCACACGATATGCGTATGTGCCCCATTCCGTGGTGAAAGTAGTTTTTTGATTGATCCTCTTCATGGATTTGGATCTGGTTGTACCACTGAAACCATCCAAAAATGAGTACAATTTATGGCCAGCTACTCTGTCCAAGATTTGATCAGTAAAGGGCAAAGGGAAATGATCCTTCTTCGTGCGCTCGTTCAGCTTTCGATAATCTATGCAAATACGGATTTTCTTATTTTTCTTCGGAACAACTACAATTGGTGATACCCATTCACTGGATGCGATGGGATATATGAATCCTGCTTCCAATAATTTAGTCAATTCCAACTTGATCAATTCCGAGTAGACTGGATTTGTCCGCCTAAGTCGCTGACATATTGGTCGTGTGCCTTCTTCCAAGTCTATATAATGTTGGCAGATTCGGGGATCAATTCCTCTCAAATCACTGTATGACCATCCAAAGGCCTTGCTGAAATTTTTTAGTGTCAACTTAATACAATCTCGTACTCCATCTGGTAGCTCTGACCCCACGCTCAAGAACTTTTCTGGAAAAACTTCCCATTTTTCCAACTGAGCTTCTCGCGAATATTCCTTATTCCTTGATGAAGTTGTGATTGGAATGTGCTCTCCGATCACGCGTGCATGGTTGGCCAGTAAATCATTGTTTTCTTCTGTTTCGATTGAACCTAATTTCTTTAATTCAGCTTTTGCAATGGCTTCCGACGCTTTAGTCTTACTCTTCGCTTCTTTTTCCGATTCTCGACTTCTCTTTAGAATCTCTGCTTCTAGCATTCTAACTCTTTCTCTCAACTGTTGCACTTCCATTGTCGGAGCTAACTCCAGCTTCAGCTCTTCCTTTGATGTTCCCTTCTCCAGGGATTGAGTAGCTTTGTTTTTACTTGCGTCTATACTCAACATGTAGCACTCAAATTCTCTTGTATGTGTCAACCATCCTAGCAACTCCTGATCGGAATCGTCGTTATAGAGCAATGGATTTTGATACTCTCCCATCTTCGTGTCTTGATTCTTAAAGAGCTGCAAGTTGAACCCGTCTTGAAGCAGATTCTTGTAGGTGTCCGTGTTCAAAGAAAACCTAGCTCGTGCAATCTCGTGCCTTGCTTTCTCCTTCCCTTTCTTTTCCATCTCATCGACTATTATTGTTTTCTTCTTGTTGCTCGAGGGTGGGGATACTTGCAACTGAATCCGATCAGACTTTGGCCCTATTGAAATAAAACCTGTGCGCCAGTCATGCACACATTCGGCTTGCACCAGCCATGGCCGTCCAAGTAGGATCGAGAAGGTAGCCTCTGAGGTCCTTGGCAACGCATTCTAGGTGGTGATCTATCTGTGAATACTCTCGAGACTGTAGGGCATTCTGAAGCCAAATGGCCGTAACCATGGCACTTTCCACACCATGTATTTGATCGAAACACTTGATTCGGGTTTGTTGTGACCTCTGGTTTTACTGTGTATGTCTCCTGAGTCATTGTGGCAGCTTTTATAGCTTGCGTGACCAATTCCATTATTCGTTCTTCAGTTAACGCAGGCTTAACCTCGCCTGGCGTGCTAGTGGCGGCTACAAAAGCTGGGGTCGTCAATGCGGGACTTCCTTGGCCCGGATCTTTCATCGGTATGCTCCCTGGGCCTCCCATTGGCTCGTATAAGAGTTCCATCTTCCTTTGTTGGCATAATTGGACTTCCTCCCAAAGTCTTGCTTGTTCCTTAGCATCCATTAAAGTTGCAGGTCTTGTCAGGCTGATATGCTGCTGTGCCGTAGGATCTCTCAATCCCGAAATGAATCTTCGTTTCAATGTCTCATGGTTTGGGGCATTCGCGCCCATCTTTCTTACCAACGTTTCCATTCTTTGAATGTAGTTATCGATGCTCTCATTGACTCCTTGTCGCAAGTAATCCATCTGTTGGGCCAATCTATCTTGGAAGCCTTGTCGTCGAAACTTTGCCAAGAAGGCTTCCTTGAGCAGTTGATAAGTTCCATGCTCTTGTGGTGTCAGATTCCCATACCAATTGGCTGCCTCATCACGGAGAATAGCCGGAAAAATCATCAACCTTTGATTGATGGAGAATGTTAATCTCCAAAAGAACAACTTATTCTTGTGATTAGAACACCTCTATACCAAGAATAAGTCAAACACTCCACTAATTTAGAGGATCAATTGCTAATTACCAAAAGATTAACAAATCTGTGAAGAAGATGAAACACAGAAAAGTCTGCTGCACTATTTTTCCACATTGACCTATCAAACGTGTAAAGTTTTTGATGAAACTTTGTACGAAGTATCTCCTAGAGATTGCGCATCTACTCCAAGTTGAATCACTTCAAAAGATTAAGTATAACTTGAGAAATTGATTTCACAAGTTACCTATGTCAGAAACTGTTATCCAAAACAGTCGACTTTACACCTGTAACTTTTAAGACTTGGTTCTCCTTGAATAGAACCCGTTTTACAAAATGCTTCTAGACATAAGTAGCTTATCTTCCAACTTAAAGATTAAGCCCTCACTCATGCAAACTTTAAACTGTGCTAGGAGAAATGATCAAAACATTGACTTCGAAATCTGCGCCTGTTTTAGGAACTAGTGAACATGCTTCACATATGAATGTTCCTACACTTAATTCACTCAGCCTGATTACAATTGGAAGCTGAAACTTTGCACAGAGGTCAAGCAACTCTCAACTTAGACTTGTACAAAAGCATTCCACAATTGATCTACTGTAGAAGGAGAACACGCAGAAACATCGGGCGCAAAATTTTTCATTTACTCAGAGAAAATACAACTGAGTGATGAGAGCTAACTCAAATTCACTTTCCTCTATCTCATAACTTCTATCTCCCTCATTCTTGACTTCTAACTAATGTCACATAAGCTCTCATACATGCCCCGACTTTTCTCAAGGTATTTATAGAAAATTTGTACATAATTCTTACTGAACAAAAGATCTAAGTCATCTATGACTATGCTAATGTACATATGTGTACACTTCTCTTGTCCTCTGATTGTAATCTTCTTCCACACTTTAGGAATTGATTCTTCCTTCATCATTTGATCTCCCAAGCCTTCAATTGGTGATTGGTCTGCACCAACAGCTCCCCCTCAATCATCAATTGAGGTCTTCTCTGTCTTCTTGATACTTGCCATGTCTTTGAACCTTTGTAACTTAGGTCCATCCAAACTCTTTGTCATCATATCTGCCACCTGTTCTTTTGTTGGAGTATACATCACTTCAATCTCTTTATCTAGTACCTTTTCCCTCAAGAAATGATACTGTATCTCTATATGCTTAGTCCTGGCATGAAAAACAGGGTTAGCTGCCAAATACAAAGAACTCATATTGTCTCCAAAAATTATTGGAGTACTATGATCAATCTCAAAACTTTTCATCAAGGTTTTCAACCATATGACTTCTTTTGCAGCTTCTACCATTCCCTTATACTCAGCTTCTGTGGATGATAAAGCAACTGTATGTTGCTTCTTTGAACACCAAGACACTAACTTATCTCCAACATAACATAGATATCCATGGGTAGACCTTCTATCATCTGAGTCACCTGCCCAATCTGCATCACTAAACACTTTGATTCTTGTGTCAGAAGTGAAACCATAATACAAACCTTCACTTAGGGTTCCTTTGATATATATGAGTACCCTTTGGGCTGCAATCCAATGAGTCTTCTTTGGACAATGCATGAATTGTGATAACACACCTACTGCATATGATAGATCTGGCCTTGTCAAGGTAGCATAGATTAGACTACCTACCAAACTCTGATATTTCTTCATGTCATTGAACTCTTCACCTCCATACATGCTTAACTTATGATTTACCTCCAATGGTGTAGTTGAGGTCCTGCAATCTTCCATGTTAAACTTAACTAGAAGATTCTTCAAGTATCTCTCTTGTGAAACATATACTCCATGTTGAGTATACACAATCTGCATTCCTAAAAAATAAGATAAGTTTCCCAAGTCACTTATCTTAAACTCCTTCTCTATTTGCTTCTTGAGTTCATTGATTCCTTGAGCATCTGTTCCTGTAACAATAATATCATCAACATAAATGCACATGTAAATATATCCATTTTCACTTGCCTTCACTAGCAAGCTACTATCTGCCTTTGATGCTTGAAAACCACATTCATTCAAGAACTTGACCAATCTGTAATTCCAAGCTCTTGGGGCTTGCTTCAACCCATATAAAGCTCTCTTGAGCTTACACACATAATCTGATCCAAATGATTCCATGAAGCCTTCTGGTTGCTCCATATATACTTCATCTGCAATGTAACCAATTAAGAAATGCATTCTTCACATCCAATTGTGATAATTTCCATCCTTTGCAAGCAGCAATAGCAATCAATGTCCTAATTGTAGACATCTTAGCAATAGGACTAAAGGTTTCATCATAATCTACCCCATAAGTTTGGGCATAACCTTTGACCACTAGTCTAGCCTTATATCTAGACACCTTACCATCTGCAAACCTCTTTGTTTTATATACCACTTGCATCCAATGACTTTCTGATTCTTTGGTCTTGGTACTAGTTCCCAAGTTTCATTTTCAAGTAGAGCATCATACTCTTCTTGCATTGCCTTCTCCCAATTCTGTTTACCTTTGGCTTCTTCATAAGTAGTTGGATCTTCTTCTGTTTTCACAATGTAGGCATAATCTTTTGTTGTTAGGAAAGATGTATCATAACTATACCTTATAGGTTCTTTCCTTTCCCTTGTAGATCTCCTGATTTCTGCACTTCTTGAAGTTTCAGCCTCATTTGATTCTGGATCAAATCTTGGCCCTTCTTCTACATGATCCTGCACTCTACATCTAGAGTCAACTTCATCAACAATTTCTTCACATACTTTTACCTTTGCCTTTCCTTTCCTTTGTATTTCTTCAACACCTGCATACTCATTTGGTGATCCTGTATACCACATGTTTTGCTCATCAAATGTTACATCTTTAGTAACAAGAAATTGCTTTGTGGATGGACTCCACAACCTGTAACCCATTTGTCTATCATCATATCCAATAAACACATACTTCTCTGCTTTTGGTTCTAGCTTATGTCTTAATTGTGAAGGAACATAAGCATATGCAATACATCCAAATACTTTGCAATGATCAAGACTAGGCTTCTTACCCCACCATGCTTCATAAGGGGTTCCTCCATCCAAAGCTTTGCAAGGCAACCTATTCACAAGGTATGTTGCAGTATTAATAGCTTCTGCCGATAAGTAATTTGGACAATTCTTTTCCTTCATCATGGCTCTTGCAAACTCTACAAGAGTCCTATTCCTCCTTTCTGCTACTCCATTTTGTTGAGGGGAGTACCTGCAAGTCACTTCTCTTTTGATACCTGCATTCCACAAATAATCATCAAACTCTTTTGAGAAATACTCCTCCCCCTCCATCTGATCTTAACCTCTTTAGCTTTTGTCCTGTGATCCTTTCTGCATAAGCATGAAAGTGTTTGAATGTCTTGAAGACTTCTGATTTGTCCTTGATTACATACAAAGTAATCCACCTGGTTGCATCATCAACAAACAACACATAATATCTGGATCCATTATGCTATAGTCCCTTGAGGGACCCCATACATCTGTATGAACCAATTCAAGCATGTTTGAATACTTGTACCCTGATTTGTTATAAGAACTTTTATGTGCTTTACCTAATTGACAAGCTTCACACTTGTACACCATATGTTGCCCTTCAATGTTTGGCAATCCAAGCACCACCTGATTCTTTGACATCTCCTTTATAGCTCTCTCATTGAAATGACCTAGCCTTTTATGCCATAGGTCTAATTCAGATACCTTTTGACCTCCATAGGTAAACAATGCATGTCCCACATTACCTTGGACCTTGAGAGTAAACAATCTTCCTTCCTTTTTACCTGCAATTATGGTTCTATATCCCCTGATTTGGATCTTGTACATAAACACCATCATTTGTGAATCTTACCTCATATCCTTTCTCCACAATTTGCCCTACACTTATCAAATTTTTAGGAATAGTAGGAACATAAAGTACCTTGCTCAGAAGTGTACTTCCACTCTTTGTCTTCACTGATCCAATGCTCTCCACTTTATGTTTGGTATTGTCACCTGTTTGAACTGTATGTCCATTCACCCTTGCTTCCATATCAGGTCATCAAGGATAGATTCCCACTCAGATGGTTGCCTGCACCCTGAGTCAATATAAAAACACTCTTTGATCTTCTCCCATTGATTCATGAGTTGCATTCAGGATAAGAGTCATGTCATCCTTCTGATCTGATGCATAATTGTAATAATTATTGTTGTAGGACTGAGATTGAAAGTTTCTTCCACCTCCTCTACCATATGATGTCCTACCACCTCTTCCTCTGAAATTACCTCTTTGGTTTCTGCCTCCTCTACCTCTTTGACTATAATTCTGATTGTTGTATCCTCCACTTTGATTATTATACCAACAATCATTTGCCAAATGATTTGTTCTGCCACAAATCCAACAAGCTTTAGCATTATCTTTGTTCTTACCTCCTCTTCCTTTACCTCTGAAATTTGTCTTCCCTTTTGTGAAGTTAGCTTGATTTGAATTCCCTTCATCATCATTTGATTGCTTTCCTTTGCCATTCTTTTTCTTGTCTTTGGAGTGCATAGCTTGACTTGTACTTCTATCATTGTCTCCTTTAAGATCCTGCTCAAAGGTTAGCATGTGTCCTAGCAATTGATTAAGGCAGGAGTAAAGTGATCAAGTGACAACTCTATGGACAAGATAAAAGGCTTCCACTTCTCATCACCTCTTAGACCTGTAAGTATTTGTCCTTACCAACTTTTCTTCTTCAATATCTTCATCCACTGCTCCCAAGCTATCTGCAATATCTTTCATCCTTGCCACATAATCTGAAATTGATTGTGAGCTCTTCTTCTTGAAAGTTGTAAACTCAGCCCATAATGAGGATTTCCTTGACTTAGTTGTATTTTGGAAATGCTCTTCCAAGGCATTCCAAACATCTATAGCACTTTCTAAACCTCTGATGTGAGGTAGAAGGTAATCATTTACAGCCATGTAGATAATGCTCCTTGCTTGAGCATCCTTTCTCATCCAAGTCTTCAACATTGCAAGTTTCTTCCCTAGTAGGAATACTTGGATCTGCAAATTCTGGTTTTTCTTCATCTCCTGTAATAAATGATATAAGATCTTTGCTCATGAGGTGTGCTTCCATCCTCATGGACCATGCTGGATAGTTCTCCCTATCTAGCTTATCAATCTGCAAGCTTTCTCCCCATCTTGTATCCACCTGTGTATTGAAACTTCAAGCTTTACAAACAATGTATGTACCTTTACTTCGAATTGAACTCCTTTGGCCTTTCTTGATGTCAAATAGTCTTCTCCTCGAGCTTAACTCCAAGCTTCACTTCTGATCCTTCAAGTGTTGAATCTCTGAATCTGCAGCAGTCGGGATCCTCCTTTTCTTGAAATTGTGTCTCCCTGCTCTGATACCACTGATGGAGAATGTTAATCTCCAAAAGAACAACTTATTCTTGTGATTAGAACACCTCTATACCAAGAATAAGTCAAACACTCCACTAATTTAGAGATCAATTGCTAATTACCAAAAGATTACAAATCTGTGAAGAAGATGAAACACAGAAAAGTCTGCTGCACTATTTTTCCACATTGACCTATCAAACGTGTAAAGTTTTTGATGAAACTTTGTACGAAGTATCTCCTAGAGATTGCGCATCTACTCCAAGTTGAATCACTTCAAAAGATTAAGTAATACTTGATAAATTGATTTCACAAGTTACCTATGTCAGAAACTGTTATCCAAAACAGTCGACTTTACACCTGTAACTTTTAAGACTTGGTTCTCCTTGAATAGAACCCGTTTTACAAAATGCTTCTAGACATAAGTAGCTTATCTTCCAACTTAAAGATTAAGCCCTCACTCATGCAAAACTTAAACTGTGCTAGGAGAAATGATCAAAACATTGACTTCGAAATCTGCGCCTGTTTTAGGAACTAGTGAACATGCTTCACATATGAATGTTCCTACACTTAATTCACTCAGCCTGATTACAATTGGAAGCTGAAACTTTGCACAGAGGTCAAGCAACTCTCAACTTAGACTTGTACAAAAGCATTCCCACAATTGATCTACTGTAGAAGGAAACACGCAGAAACATCGGCGGCAAAATTTTTCATTTACTCAGAGAAAATACAACTGAGTGATGAGAGCTAACTCAAATTCACTTTCCTCTATCTCATAACTTCTATCTCCTCATTCTTGACTTCTAACTAATGTCACATAAGCTCTCATACATGCCCCGACTTTTTCTCAAGGTATTTATAGAAAATTTGTACATAATTCTTACTGAACAAAAGATCTAAGTCATCTATGACTATGCTAATGTACATATGTGTACACTTCTCTTGTCCTCTGATTGTAATCTTCTTCCACACTTTAGGAATTGATTCTTCCTTCATCATTTGATCTCCCAAGCCTTCAATTGGTGATTGGTCTGCACCAACATTGATCCTGGTCAACTACGTCATTGGCCTCACAAGTAACCTCAAACAACTGGATAAAACTATCCGATCTTCGTCCCAAGTACCTGAAAACTTGGTGAAGTTCCCCAAGTGAACTGAAATCCGCTGAGCCATTTCGAACAGAGGTGTGATGTCAATATCACTTCGATCCCAAAAATTTAATGCACGCGGCTTCAGGATCCCTCCTTCAAACTTCCGCACTTGATTCGCGACTCTCCTACGGGAGTACACGTTTTTGGCTGATTTCTTCGAGCCAATCGAGGTCCACTCACCTGGCGGTTCCCACCTTCTCCTTTCTCTTTCAAGGGCTCTTCTCTGAGCGCGTTCCTCTCTTTGAGTTTGTGTTGCTCCTGACGATGAGCTCCCCTCGCTCATGTACTAGACTCTTGGGGTCCGCAAGCTCGGCCAACCTGTGGCGCTAGGCGAACCTATGGGACTCTCTTATAGAGACATACCAAGCTATTCCCGGCAAACGCACCAAAATGATAGGTTCTAACGCCCAAGGAGGAAGTGATTATACGAGACTTTATTTTGTTCGAATCCCTCGAAATCGGCCCAATTGGATTACCTGGAGCCCATAATTATCCCTCGAGGAGTCCTTCCTTTGTATATGTACTAGCTCATATGTTCCCGGCAAACGCAACCAAAATTTTTAGTTCTAATGCCCAAAGGAAAATGCATATACTTAACGATATTTTGCGCAGGCTTTCTAATGCTAGGTCAGCTCTTGGTCTCCCTAAGTCCACTTTTTTCATGCCAATGTCACCTTGGAGGAGAGGGAAAGAATACATGCACAACTAAGTGTCCAACCCCCAATGATCCCTTCTAACCACCTCACTCTCTTTCTCCCACTCCCTTATTCTTTTCACACACCCCCTTTCTCTTTCTCTCAGGTGCTCTTTCTCACTCTTTTACAAATGCACTACCCAACTCATGCACTCGCTCACTCAATTCACTCACACATCTCTCAATATGATATTCACACAATTAAACCCACATGCTCACACACCATTTACCCACATACACCTATACTCACCTGCATACATACCCTCACCTTTCACTATCATTCATGGACTCCTACACACTTACCCAGACAACCACTTACTCATTCGCACATGTGCACACACACGTACCCGGGCCCATGCCGTCAATTTTATACACCCACACCCTTGACCTTCCTCACTTTTTCCTCTTCTTCCTCTTCCGACCACCTTCCCTTCTTATATAATCATGCGTATGCACACTCGCACCCCTCCCTCACACACGCCTACACTTATCGAACATACACTTACTTTTACCCTTGCTTCCTTTCTTTCTTTCACTATCTCATTAGGCAAACGAAGTGTAGAAAAAAAACTTTGAATGCACACGTAGACTAGTAAATCAATCTCAAAGGGTCACTTCCAAGGTTCAATGCATGATTTTATTTCCGAGCAGAGATCCTACACTAATCCGAACTCTAGGTCTGTTCTTCGAAGGGACTCCACCTATATGTTATATTACCATACTTCAGAGTTGGCATGATAAATGGCAGCTTGGTTGTCTCGTTTTAAATCAAACCTAGAACACCTCTTCATTATATGTGCATATTGAACTAGCTTCACAACTTCACATGCACAGATCTCGTCATCTTTCCCTTATTGGTTGTTGTCCCAAACTACTTCCAACCATCTGAACCGACAATAAATAAAAAAAACAGCGTTTAGATGGAGGTCCCTCTTTAACTTCTTGAAGAAATAGCGACAATGCAACTCTGACCAGAAGACGCACCAAAATGTTAGGTCCTTCCTCACGAGAAAATGCCTTACACGTACCTATACCTTGCCAAATTTATTTGTGCTCTGTCCCTTTTCTCACTTTAAGTCCACAATTGCATCCAAATATAGTTGTGAAGTGGGAGGAATGGGAACCGGAATGTTCACACACACAAGGATCCAATCTACAAGGATCACTTCTCACAATTTCACTTCCCACTCTCTCTACTCCTTATTCATTATATTTTTTTTTTGCATGGAATTTTCATGTAAACAAGGCACACAAGATGTTCTAGATATTTCTTAAACTGAAGACTATTGTGCTTTGTGAAATACCTCGACCCAAATTCATTCACATCGATCGTCAATGTTCTATAGTCTTTCATATCATAGTAAGGGACTGATCATTTATTTCAATTACCAATAGCAAGTAGAATATATCAGCCATATGAATTGTTCCCTCAGTGAAATATGCCTCTTAACCTCAGTGGATGCTTCCTCATGCAATAGAACATAGTCCTTCTGAAGGAATAACTAGGAAAACAAACTCCCACAATAAAAGCAATGGAGACTTACAAAACAGGCCTGAAAATACACCCGGTTCACTGTTGCCAACCCTCTCTAGGATGAATTTCCCTCTCTAAAAATGTCTGCACCCGGCATGCCAGCCACACGAGACTCCATCGATTCTCCTTTTACCCCCTTTCAGCCACTCCAGCTAGCCTTCTGTTGATGACCCAAGCTCGCATGAGTAACTGACTTCAATTGCACAACTTCTCCTTGAATTGTCTGAAATGTAGTATTGGCTCTGGGATCTTCATCGATGGAAAGAAAAGAACAATCACGAGCTTCTTTCCATTTTTGCAATCGTATGGCCACCTCATTCACAACCTTCGATTGTTCTGGCTTCTGTGCAGGCTATGGAGATCTGATATTGTTTTGGCTTTCTTTGTAGCAACCTTGCTCGCTGTCTCCCTTGCACTTAGCTCAGATATTACTCTTTTGGCAACAATTGGTTTGGACGGTCCAAAAACTGCCATAGCTTGGCATCGGCGTACTGCATACAGTCCTTGGCATCGTCTTCTTGCCTTGTTCCGTCAACATGATATCCGATCCAACTGTTCTTGGTGCCCCACTTCTCTTTCCTCCAATGGTGCCTGCGAACCCCCTCCTCCTGCTTTGCGCATGGCACCCCTCATTTCCATGCCCCCGCTCCAGTTGTTCCTACAACTGCTCTTCTTGCAGATGTTCGGGCTTTACTCACGTGCCCTCTATATTCTGCAGAAATGGACCGTCTCTTTCTTGCCGCTCAACGTGCAGTCAGTCATATGCACATTTCTTGCTGATGTGTGAAGCCCTCCCATGCATGCTCCCATGTGGAGCTCTGCATTCCCACTCCTCTACAGTGCTTGCTCGAATGTGCCTCACCTGCTGACCCTCGCGCCTCACCCATACCAAATGTCCATGTAGTTCCTGCTCTCGATTTCATGATACAGCAACGAGAATGAATGATGTTTGGTAGAAGCGAATAGAACA
>MU263360.1:0-12500 GCA_020310875.1 Ceratopteris richardii
CCCCCCCCCCTCTCGTGCACACTCCCCCTCCCTCTCACTCCCCTCTCTCTCTCTCTCTCTCCCCCCCCCCCACCCTGCCACCCCACCTCGCTCGCCCACTTCCCTCCCCCATCTCACCCCGCACACCCGCTCCCCGTTTCCCTCCCCCATTTCACCCCGCACATGCACCCCCCCGCCCCCTCTCGTGCGCACTCCTCCTCCCTCTCACTTCCCTCTCTCTCTCTCTCTCTCTCTCTCTCTCTCTCTCTCTCTCTCTCTCCTCTCTCTCTTCCTTCTCTCTCTCTCTCTCTCTCTCTCTCTCCCCACCCTGCCACCCCAACCCGCACCCCCCACTTCCCCTCCCCCATCTCACCCCCCGCCACACCCGCCCCGGCCACCCCCCCCCCCCCCGCCCCCCCTCACCGTTGCACACTCCCCCTCCCTCTCACTCCCCTCTCTCTCTCTCTCTCTCTCTCTCTCTCTCTCTCTTCTCTCTCTCCTCTCTCTCTCTCTCTCTCTCTCCCCACACCGCCCACCCCACCCCGCTCCCCCACTTCCCCTCCCCCTTCTCACCCCGCACACCCGCTCCCCCGTTTCCCTCCCCCATTTCACCCCCGCACATGCACCCCCCCGCCCCCCTCTCGTGCGCACTCCCCCTCCCTCTCACTTCCCTCTCTCTCTCTTTCTCTCTCTCTCTCTCTCTCTCTCTCTCTCTCTCTCTCTCTCTCTCTCTCTCTCTCTCTCTCTCTCTCTCTCTCTCTCTCTCTCTCTCTCTCTCTCTCTCTCTCTCTCTCTCTCTCTCTCCCCACCCCGGCACCCCACCCCCGCACCCCCACTTCCCTCCCCCATCTCACCCCGCCACCCCCCCCCCCCGCCCCCTCACGTGCACACTCCCCCTCCCTCTCACTCCTCTCTCTCTCTCTCTCTCTCTCTCTCTCTCTCTCTCTCTCTCTCTCTCTCTCTCTCTCTCTCTCTCTCTCTCCCCACCCCACCACCCCACCCCGCACCCCCACTTCCCTCCCCCCATCTCACCCGTGCACCAGCCACCCCCCCCCCGCCCCCTCACGTGTACACCCCCCCTTCACTCTCTTTCTTTCTCTCTCTCTCTCTCTCTCTCTCTCTCTCTCTCTCTCTCTCTCTGTCGCTCTCTCTCCCCTCTCCGCCACACCACCCCGCACCCCCACCCCGCCACCCCACCCCACTTCCCCATCTCACCCCGCACACCTGCTAGCCCCCGCCCCTCACGCGCACACACTACTTCCCGCCCCCGCTCACTCCCATACACTCCACCCCCTCACTCTCTACATACATGCATGCGCATGCTCACAGGCATGCACATGCCCGCACAATCACTCATACATACATACACACATACAACACACCCATACATATACACACACACACCCCCACACGCACACACACTCACATACACACACACACTTCCACACACACACACACACTCCCCACACACACGCTTCTACACACACACACACTCCCACACACACCCACACGCACCTCCTCTCATCAGTCATCGGTAAGTTCACATTTTAGAGACGATGAAGATATTGAGGTAGGGCCTCCCGCATTCTGGGATTTGCAACAACTAAAGGCTGCAGCAATGAGAATCAGTGATCGAGTGATCCAGTTCGGGACTTAATCATCAATGTCGGCAGAACATGGCAGAATTGTTTTGACAATCAATGGAAACAAAATCCTCAAACTCAACAGGATACGGTATCCGAACAGGTTACGGTTGAAGATGAAAAGTGGATTGGGAGCGGTGGAAGGAGCATTTTATTCAAGTCGAAGACCAAGAGAAGCTTGCATCTACACTGAAGTTTCAGTTAGACAGTGCCATCGAGGAAGAAGATTTCAAGGTAGCCGCACGCTTGAAGGAATCGCTTAAAGTAGTGGAGGCACAAGATCAAGTCTCTAAAGTTCTGAGTGAGCTGAAGATGGCCCTGGAAGCTCGACAAAAAGTGAAAATGATCTTTATGGTCGCATCATTAACATAAGTTCTTCGTTTGGGAGATTTGTGGCAAGGGGATATTCTGCCAGACATTTGGCATCTGCATCTACTAGCGCACCATTATTTGAAGTTTTCATTAGGAAAGACCCTCAAGGCTATCATCAGCAGGTAGTATGTTTGCAACGTGGTGGTACGGGAGATAATATGGCTTGTGCTCCTACATCAATCGATGTAAACATTGTAGACAAAAACACATTAGCCGAGGATGGAAATGTATGAAGATAAAGCCTCAAGGAGGAAGTCACGAGATGGTTCAAATTGCCAATCAAAAGAGTCAAAGAAACAAAATGACTGCACACTGGCAAGGTTGTCATACGGTATGGGATAAAAGTTTGCAAGGTAAAAAGGGAAGCAGAGAAAAAGATTTTTGCCACCAACCATTCACGGCGACTACCTATTTTTGTGGACCCAATTCAAATCAAGGGAATATTTGACCTACCCCCTAATTTTGGGAGATCAACCGGCGCGTGATCAGTGGACGTGAGGATTCGGCAAGGCCCTCTTGACCTATTGAGGCCTATAAAAACAATGGATTTGTGCTCATTTGGGGTACATTTTGTGGGAGTTACATTGACGCATGTTTACGTGCAGAAGTTCTCTCTTGCACTTGGTGGTTTCAAGCCTATTGTAGGAGCTACTCTGTAGTGTGGATACAGAGGGTAGGCTTCTCAGTGGAGGGCTATGAGCACTATAGTGTAAGAGAGTAGCTTGGATTTATTTTCTTTTCTGTGAGTCAGGGTGTTGATTAATCTCTATTCTCTTGAGAAATTCTACCATTTGTATTGCTCTGAGTTAGCCTGCATATCAGCGGTCCCTTATGCTGATCGGTTGTATTGGAGTTAATACTTCTAGGGTGGCTTGTCAGCCCTAAGCTTGCATTTTTGAGCATCAATCTGCCCAACCGTGTACTTGTTTGATTCGAATCAAGAAGTGTATGGTCTTCCTTGGTCATTCGTTGTCCATATTTTCTGAAGTATTACCACTCTGTGCAATCCGGGTTATTTACCTGCTCACAGAAATGTTAAAGGGTATACTTCCCTAAAGAGAACCCCCCTTGAGTAGGTGATGTACTGGACGTGTTTAGTTTTCTTTCTCTACTTTTGTTAAAAGCAGATACCCCAGTACCTCCTCTACAGTTTGTCTCATGACCACAAGTAGATCACCATGAGATTTTTTGTCAATGATATGAACATGTTTGTCCACAATGATAGTACTAGCTTAGAGACGTTCTAGAGGTATCTGGATACTTTTTGTGAAGCCTTTGGATCCATAATCAAGCACTCTAAGATCGCCCTCAGAGCTATTGTCAGGTCCTATCTTGACGCTCTCATTGATCTTGGCTGTCAAATCATTCCACAAGGTCAAAGTTTTTTGCTTCTAGGGACTCCCTTGGGGTTTAGTATCTCTATGGAGCAATGATGGAACTAGGTGCTGGCTAGGCTTTAAAACAAGCTAAACTATTGGAGAGGTAGGCAAATTAATCTCACTGGTCATGCTATGGTTATCAACATGTTTCTCATCATCCACCATTTCCTTCCTTTCTTGTTGGAGACCGAAAGAGCAAGATCTATCGAAAGTGGATAGTATATGTAGAAAATGTTTTTGGATGGGTGACCACAATAGGAGGGGGGCACCTAAAATCAAGTGGTCCATCTCCACTAGCCAAAGAGATAGTGGGGCCTTGGCATTCTAGACATTGGATGCATGGCAAACAAACTTGCGGCAAAATGGATGATTAAGGCTTGGTGCAATGGGGAGGCCTCATGGGCCAAGTTAATCTTCAGAAACAAGAATGAGTTGGCTCTCATGGGATTCCCAAATTGGAAGAATCTTGACATCTTGACCCGATTGTTTTCCCCAATCATCGTCTTCCCAAAAGCCTCAAATCTTGTGTGCTCCCAATGGAAGAGTTAGAATAAAGTCAAAAGCTATATAAGAATAAGTGAAGATTGGAAGTTGGCGCCCAGTATCAGACAAAAGGACTCTATCTGGTTTGTGATTCATGGCATCTGGGGCGTGGAATCTTGGAACATTCAAAATGCCAAGAAGCTATGGAGCAAAGGCGTCAAAAAACAAAAACATCTTTAGAAACAAAACACCAACCAGTAGATCAACTTTGAGGATATTGATCCTAGCATCAACATTTTGTATGAAGAATGGAACACTTGCAAAGCTGATGTAGTCTGTCCTCTTATGGAAAATTCTTCATCAGGGAATTTGGACCAACCTTAAGGCTAGCAAATTTTGTGGGATACCTCTCTGATGCAAACGCTGCTATTGGTCTATCAAAAATGTTTCTCACATCTTCTTTACCTGTCCCAAATCCTACAGGCCTTGGTAGATTGTCCGAAAGAAACTTAGTCTTCACAAACATATCAATTGGAAGCAAGCTGTGCCGTCAATACCTTACAAGTATGATGTAGATACAAAAGTGGATTGATTACTTGAGGCATGTCAACAGCACGAACAAAGTCGTTAAGCACGAAAAAAGTCATTAAGCACACAATTTTTCTACCATCAAGGTCGTCTACAGAAGCTGCCGCCATGCTTATGTTGTCCGTTGATAGAGCGATGATTGGAACAATGCCAAGACAGTGCCATTCTGTAGAGATGTTTTTGCACTTCTCTAGAATAGAAACAGAGAATCTCCTCAGCATCCCATGCTATGTCCTCACGTACTCGTTGCCATGCAGATCTAAGATGAAGAGAAGCACACGGATCGGGACAAGAGGAAGTTAGAGAATCACGTGAATGCGCTTGACAATTGACAATGAATTTAAATGCACCCTTAGAATATGGATTTTATTATCAACCCAACCACTTATTAATGCATTGCACACATGCCTCCTAACATTCTTCATGTTTTCATAATCACAAAGAATCTTGTTTCTATGGGTCACACAGTTGAGAGAGGATTGCATTTTAAGCTCAATTAGAAGGAATGCTTTGTGGAAAATCCTAAAGAGGGGTATAGATTAAGATTAGAATTTAGGAAGGAAGGAAGTCTATTTACATTGGATGTGAAGCCAAATTTCAAACATGCAACCTACTTCACATATCGAAGAAAGAAGGTTGAAGAAATCAACCTATGCCAAAACTCGTATGGATATATCAATCCCTATAGGTTAAAGGATATCAAAAGGAGGAGGTAAGGGCTAGGGTTACCAAACCTTCACAATCAGAATTTTTAATTCTTATGTGAATCTTGTGAATTGACTACACAGACTAGATTAACCTTCAAGAAGAGCAATTTATTGAGCTATCATCCACTTTACGTGACCTTAGAGATGTTTGGGGGCCAACAAAAGATAACTCAATTGGAGTTATAGGTACTTTTCAGCTTTCATTGATGAGTTCTCAAGGAAGTCTTGGCTCTATTGTATTGATTATAGTAAGGTGTCTTTTATTCCTTAAAGAAGTTGAGAGATAAATTGTTTGAGTTCTTGGAGTCCTATGGCTTTAAGAGAAAAATCACATGCAGGTACGCATCACAAGAAAATGGTGTGGAGACAAAGAAGAATAAGTACATTGCAGAATGAACGAATGAGAGTTGTAATGAAGGAGATAGGTATGCGTGATTGCTATTGGGCTGATGCAACAACCATTGCAATATACGTCATGAACAGAGATCTCACATTATTGAAATAAGGATGAGACTTGATGATAAATTAGAGAGATGTGTCCTAATAGGGTACCACTATTCACACCCAGGTCCCATAGACGCACAAATGCAGAGGATAGTACACAGACAAATCACACAAAATTACTCAAAGATAGAAAGAGACAAGAGACGACACCTGATCGGATACAATCTCCCCCCACATACTCTGATAGGACATGCAATTTTGCATAGTACCTAGACTAGACACATAGTTTCGTCGTGGATTCATCTTGTGGAGTGGATATATTTTCTTGGCAAGGCTAAGTAAGTATTTTTTTGCAGGTAAGCAAGGAGAAAAATCTTAAATTATCATGGTATTTAATCCCCTTTCGATCTTTTGATAGATCGTGTGCATTTTAGAAAATTACACCATTATGTTGCCATAATTTTTAGCAAATTAGTATGCATATGCATTCAAGTATAAACTGCATGGTTTTCCAAAAAACTTATTTTGCGACATTGAGATATTCATTTTCATAGTCACCTTTGGATTGCATTTAGGCTCCCCAATAGATTTTAACCGCGCTCATGATTGTTCAATGATGGGTGTCTATTTTTATTCTTATCAACTAAGGTGAGTTGCTTGACAACTGGGGCATGTTATACTTTATGGAATATTTGGAATGACGGTTTAATGCCTTGAGGGATTTAATGTGTTTTGTGTTTTGATTTTGCAGGTGAAGATCCATGAGGTGTGAACGCGCATGTACTTGCTTTTGAAGTTATTTAGAAGAGCATTTGTAGAAGATAGTTATTTTTACAAAATACTAGTTTTTGTTAATTTTGTAGCAAAAGCAAAGGCAAAAGCAAAAGCAAAAGCAAAAGCAAAATCAAAACAAAAAGCAAAAACAAAAACAAAAGCAAAAGCAAAATCATGCTTTTCAAAGCGCGAAAAGCGCAACCCTTATGTATCTTCTATTCAGGACATAATAACAAATACCTATAAATGCACAGGCTCTGATAGAGTTTTCCATCCGAGTACGTGGGGGGTCATTGTACCCATTATGGTGTCATCTCTTGTCTCTTTCTATCTCTGAGTACTTTTGTGTGATTCGTTTGTGTGCTATCCTCTGTGTCCGTGCATCCGCGGGATCTGGGCATCAATAGCTATTATGGACCGTTTTGCATTATACACAAAATTAATGATCACTCATTTAGATTAGATACATCATCTCATTGGAATATACGTAACTCTTTTCATATTAGTTTACCTAAACCACTTAAAGGAACTTTACCACTCTGTCCACTTCTTGATGACCCTCCTTTAATTGAAGAACAATCTAAAATCTTAGTTCATGAGAGAATAATTGATCATGATGTCATTACTACACGCATATGTACTCAATATCATCAATATTTAGTTAATTACAAAAATCACTCTATTGAAGAATGTCAATGGATACATAAAACGCA
Organism: Ceratopteris richardii; assembly: GCA_020310875.1. Taxonomy (NCBI): domain Eukaryota; kingdom Viridiplantae; phylum Streptophyta; class Polypodiopsida; order Polypodiales; family Pteridaceae; genus Ceratopteris; species Ceratopteris richardii. Next base: position 7,083 of record MU263360.1, read on the forward strand.
ATTAACAACCCAATATGATCACTTAATTTTTGCGTATCGTACATTTACACATTAATGTAACTCCTCCATGAACATTTCCATGCATGTCTTTTTACATGGAACATTCTTATTTTTGTTAAGTGATGGAACATGTGACTCACCATCCATGTTTATTTTTATTTTATCAACTGAGGAGCATGTTATGAATTATGGAATGTGTACAGCAAGGAATTCTTGGGATGTAAATTTATTAATGTATTAATGTGTTTTGGTAATTTATATAGTTCATAAATAGACCCAGATAGAGGGTTCTAGTTTTAGAAATAATTAGTAAAGTAGCGGCTTGAATAAGGGTCGCTCAAGACCATGATTTTTGTTTTGAAAAGAAAAGGCTCTCCACAAAAGAGACAAACTTTTACTTTCACACATACTTTTCGATGGCGCTCTCATGTGACCACTATTTCAACATAATCAAAAAAATCCTATAAATACGTGCACTCCATAGATTGTCAAAGCAGAGTGGATGGAGGGAGATTGCACCCAATACAGCATTCTATCTCCTCTCCTGGCACATCTAATTTATGTGTGTTTTCAACATTCATAACCTTTGTGTGCACATGAATTAAGATCATGATAACATAATTGAGCATATTCAGAGCTTGTGGCATGTATTGTTAATTTTCCATAATCAAATCCACCATAATTTAGGGCTCTGTCTTCCACATTGAAGATTAAATCTTCAACTTTATCATATGGTCGACCACTAAACATGTTTCTTCCTAACATTCATGATTTCAAATTTTGTTACTCCTCTCCTTCTTTTTTTTCTCTACCAAGTCTTCAGTGGCTCGAAGATGTGTACTCAACTAACTACCCAAAGTTTATAGACCAGAAATCCTAAATTTTTTACAACCACAAATTTGTCTAGTGGGGGCTTCCTCACAAAAATGGGCCTATATCTAAATCCCCACATATCCTATTGGCTTGGGGTATTCCTCTCTCTATCTCTCTTTGCATTAAAATTACCCAATGTATTCCAATTTCCCTAAGATCCTTCACCCTTTAAACAGAATTGAAGCGTGAACCCATGCATCTTCTAGTGAAATAATTTTTATAGTAGATGAAATAAAAGAAGAAATAAATAAAAATCATACCTTTCATAGAGTGTTCTTGTCAACTTTGTGAATATGCGGCTACATGTTTAATTAAAATCATAAAATAATTCAATATAAAAGAACTGAATGTATGTGAAGCCGATTAGATTCTCCAAACTGTTGCAATCTTTCATTAAGGTCATATTCTTATCATTCTTCCATCTAATGGTTATTGAATCTCTATGCATCTCTCTAAGCCTACTTTGCACCTACAAGAAGAGATCCTCCCATCAAACCAAAGGTTCAAAATCCCCTCATGTTTGAGTGGATATACATTGTTTTGTTTTTATATACCAAATGTTTTTTTTTTTTTTCAAAGAACAAGGAAAATTTGTATTCATGGTGGCCGTATACAGTGTGCCTTGGGCAGGAGACACCTGACCGAGAGGACAAATTACAAGGAGAAATACATGTCCAACCTTTTACAAGAGTACTCTTCAGCTAACAGTTTTTTCCATCTAGAGGGAGAATTTTCAGACAAAATCTTGTAGACATCATAGTTATTACAAGAAGCATCTCTGATTCTCCTAATACAAGATAGAGAAGCATTTTTCAGAATAACAGGCAAAGTGACGAGGTAGTTCCTTTTTCTGCTACCAAGGGTAGCCTCATTCCTACTGAGCCATACGTTCCAAAGAATATAGCCCCTCCAAATATTCCACAGCAGAATATCCAAGTGTTTACAGCCACCAAGAATCACCTCCATTTTACTAAGTTTGGGGAGACCATTCACTAGCAGATACTTCTCCACAGCAGACCAGAATCTTTTGGCATGATGGCATTCAAAGAAGAGGTGTGAAACATCCTCAACAAGGCCACAAAATATACAGGACCCACCACTACTAAAAATTTTCCTGACTTTATGACCAGTCCAAAGGCCATGGTGTAGCATCCTCCACTGGAGAAATGAATGCTTGCTGCAATCTGGAAGAGCCCACAGAGCTTTAAATCTGTAAGTCCACTGGTGTGTAGACCAATTCACCTGCCACCTATAGTTGAGCTTTTTCAGGATTTGAGCAGCAGACCCTTTGTCATGTTTGAACTGTTTGAAAATGACATTAGCAATATCCACCAGGTCAACCTTTTTCCTATGCCACCTGTCCATCTTTTCCAGCAGCATGTTTCTGTGTTTTTGAATTACCTGAAAGCAAGACAGAGACACCACACAATTTTTAAAATGAAAGGGAAAGTCTTTGTTGAATGGGCCCATTTTATATTCCTTTACTATTATTCAAGTACCCCACAAACATGTTCTAAAACGCTTGCTATTTCAAAACCAAAAAAAGGGAATGCACAGATGGATCTTCTTTCAAACACAATTAGATGCATATATTTCTTTTAAAGAAACAGAGTCAGCACAAATACATATAAAATAAAAAAGTATTTTCTTTTTCCAAACACATACACATTTCTAGTCAAGTGAATCAATATGAAAGAATATATCTCACTAGGCTTCCTCCAAATAAGACAATCCTTCAGTATTGCATTCATATAAATGGAACTGAAAACATGAAAAAATTCCACCTTGAACCATTCCATGAGAAAAAGAGGTGAGTCACCTCGGGTATTTTCAACAAGAAGATAAGCATACCTTTGGGTTTATCCCCTTCACACTCAAGGAGAGAGTGGAATATTTTCTATAGGTATAATAAGCAAAATCCACTTTGAGATAAAAACAATGAGCCCATAATGGGATATGGATTAAGAAAAACAACAATCAATTAATGAAACACAGTATATAGGGGATGGTCTAAAGTGAAATAACCTTCCTCATGAAAGAGGAAAGATGTTCATTATGGATGAAGCCTTCCTTATGAAAGAGGAAAGATGTTTGTTATGGATGAAGCATTAGAAATAGTATGGAAGTAGAAATGGGTATCCTACACCTTTACATCATGGCTTCCTCCCTTCTCTATGCCTCATTGTGATATCTTGCCATCCTTATATTGGAACCTCTATAGTGACGTTTCTTCACCCTCATTTGTAGCGGCATGTTACTTATTATAACAAGATCTCTAAGATATGAACGTGAACAACTCAAATTCTCTCCTCTTTCTAAAGAAAATGAATTGGATTGTACTAATCAAAAGACAAATGATGAAAACAAAATTGCAATTAAACAACACATAACAATAAGCAAACATGAGTGTGTTCATAAAAAACCTTTGCCTAATTCTTATAAAATTCTTCCCACATTGATCATTAAAGAAGTGAGTGATCCAAGTGCTAAACAGATCCCACTCATCACATTAATTTCTCCTACTATTGATACTCTCATTGATTCTCCATATGAGGAAGGAGAAGATGAGAAATTGATGGTCATTAAAGAACTGGGTGATGCAAATGCTAATGAGATCCTCATCACATTAGCTTCTCCTAATATTGATACTCTCATTGATTCTTCATATAAGGAAGAACAAGATGAGAACATTATAAACTTTGATACTTATGCATTAGAAAATTATGAGCTTAAATGTTTTGATATGAATGAATAATTATTTTGTCATAATATTATATATATTAATGATGCTAGTATTGCTTTTCCTAATCAAGTTTTTGAGTGGTTGGATATAGGTTAAAGAAGAATAGATTATTTGATCTCTCAATGGAGTATTATGAGATCCAAAGCATTTGACTTAATATTTCTTTGGTTATTACAAATGGATTATCAAGAAGTCTTGTCTTGGATTTCTATATTTGATCTAAAAATATTAATAGCAAAGTTTCTCATAATTATTTCAAGATGAATTATGTTTCAGGTTTAGGATGAAGAATGGGAGTTGATTGGTGAACTAATTTTTTCTTCAAAAATAGACCATGAATAACTTTTTATTTCCATTTTTGCATCATTTTGTTTAGTCTTGCATTTAAGGTATGCATCAAATTATGTATACACACATGTTGGGCTTTTATCTTAGTCTCACATCCAATTACACCAATCTAAATTGTAAAATGCATGATAAAATCTACGAGCAAAGTCTAAGTTTAGGAGATAAAAGCTTCTTCATCAAAAACTCTTTTACCCCATATGCACCATATCCGTTTGAAAATGCACTTCGAGTGTGCATGGTAGGATCTCATTACATGACCTTACACTAAGGCAGAAATTGAGTTTTACCTATGCACATAAGGATGATTGAAAGGATTGATGTATCAGCACATGACTATGTATGTGAGTGACTTGACAAGCCTCACCATGAGAAGCCTTTTTCCCTAATGATTGCACCACATTTGTTTCTCCATGCACTTCAAAGTATGCATCCAAAAGGGCTACATTATAAAGCCATCCATAGATACTTATCTTACTATCCCATGCACGTGTTGAATCAAGGAAATTGATCTTTGAAAGGAATTTGATTTTTGAAGCCACAGGTTATTTGGCCCATCGAGGACGTTATGCAGGTTTGGTGGGGGCGAGTGTCCTAGAGATTTCCATCTCTACTCTTGATGAAGATGAACCCAAATCAAAGGTTGCAAAACAAAATGAACTACATATTTGGAAGTGCCATATTTTATCACTACAACATATGAGGGACATACCGACATTGTCCACACTGACGCTCATGCCTCCGCATCGGTATGACCGTTGAAAATGCTTGAAAAATCACGAATCCAATTCGAACGGTATGAGTGTCCGTATATGCGTCGGTAATTTACTGGAAACTACTCATGCTTATAGGGACGCTCATAGCGATGCTTATATCGAGGCAACCTTTTAACCAGACCCGAGAGCAAGAATTCGACAATTGCTTGCGTGTTGAATCAAACTTTGCTACTGTCGAGTTTGCACGTGCGAACTACATTCTGAGCATATTGTGAACACACATCTCTCTCTTTCTCTCTCTCTCTCTGTCTCTTTCTCTACACACACCTCTCTATTTCTCTAGATCTGAAATTTTGGTGAAATTCGCACACAGTGTAGCACCCTTTCTCTTTAGTTTTGTTTTCTGTTTTCTAATTTCTCTTCTCTTTAGTTTTGCAAGAGCTTTTTGGCATTAGTTCTTTGGAGTGCGACGGAGTACAACATTCAGTGGAGTTTAACGACACTGCTCCAAACAATTACATCGAGGCAAGTGATTGCTTTGTTTTTTATTGATATAGAATGAGATAGAGAGAGATGAAAGAAAGAGAGAGATATATAGAAACATAAAGAGTGAATGAGAGAGTGAAAGAGAGAGAGATGAAAGAGAGAGATAGAGAGAGAGAGTGAAAGAGAGAGAGATATGAAATAGAAAGAGAATGAGAGATGCATGCATACATACACAGACATATGCATACACATACT